>PVHY01006285.1:0-75681 GCA_004024945.1 Uropsilus gracilis
TACTCCCCAGAACTAGCTGGGGAAGCTCTTCATCTGACAGATTGCGCAGCTAACGGGAGATTCCCAGCACTGGGTCTGACCCTCTCTAGAAATTTGGAGAAATGCTCAAGTCTTAAGCTCTCTGCTCTGAAGCCTCGGACAAGTTAGCACAGGTGGTGCGTGGCTGTGTTTTAAAAGAACACACCAGCCATGCCCATCTTTACACAAAATAGCCAAGTAATGATCATTTGTCTCCAGCATTTTTGTGGCAACGACCTGGGAGTTTGACAACCTCGGAGTTTAATGTTCTCCCTGCAAGGAGTCTTTTTAAGAAGGCTTTTTGTTCTCATGGTTCTATTCCATGGTCAGTGGAAAGATTAAATTTTCCAAATCTCCTGCCTGAGACATGTGGCGCTATTTCCCGACACACAAGGTGTTTTTATGAGAAAGACTCCATATTCTCATGTGAAATTTGTACATATGAATTCATACCGAGGAAGAGGTGATTGTTGAATTTAGCATTGTCTGTTAATTAGTCTGACTTAACTCTGTCTTGGGGAGAATTTCTTAATGAAAAGAAATGCTCATGATGAAAACAAGGTCAGAGCTTACTCTTGGCTGGTCTTTTGCTCTCCTGACCATCCAGGAGACCTGCGTTTCCTAGTTAGTAATCTCCTGTGCTCAGCCTCCACTCAGAAAGTATAATCTGGGCCTGTGAACTGGCAAGTTGAAATTTAGTAACTGGGAGTTTTCAAAAGTCAGAGACCCTCTCCCAGGATCTCAAAGTCCTGAGTTGTAAATTAGGGTAAAATTACTCATTTGTTTTAATATGTAAATGAAATCCCAGATGGAAACATGGTAGGTACAGCCACCAGCTCCTACTGGGGTTTCAAGGAGCAAAATGATGTCATTTGAGGACTTGGTGTCATGATGTCATTTCTCTTAAGGTCACAGTTTCCAAGAACCTATTGGTGATTATAAAGGAGGACTTACTATAGATTCTAAATCAGGAAGATTATAGTTTGCTTCATTTGACTCATTTTCAAGAGTTGCCCACCAAGTTTAGAAGCCACTTTGGCAATGATCGTGTTGCTAGTGACTTTTTAGCCACTAGAGTGTCATGCCCTATCAGTCACTATTGGTTACATTTGTCTTTATTTCATCTTCTGTGTGACTATAAATTTACTTTCATTCTTTATTTCAAATGTATGAATAAAGAGGGATTAATCTTGGTCCTCTTCAGTTAGGTGTAACGGAGGCCAGGCAGAGAAGAGAAATAAATTATTTGAACAGATGCAGTTGAATACAAAGAATTCATCCTTAGTAAAGTTGTCAGCTGGTAATGTAAAAGGTGAAAAATAAACCTGAAGGGACTGCGGACATAGAAGCTTCAAGAAACAGCTGTGTTTACCAAGGTTGAAGGAAAAGGGAAAAACTCAGACACTTGGAGGGAGAACTCAATCAAGCTCAAACTCAGACCTCTAAGGAGGAGGCTGACCCAGCTGGGCTGGTGGATCTGAATTCAGAGAAGGTTGGGAGATTTGCAGGTATCTGAGGAGAAGATAAAGGTTGGCTGGCATTTGGGGAAGGCAGGGGTTGGAGCTGCCTCTCCAAACACTGGGTAAAACCACAAACCACATTCAGTTACAGCCTCAAAAGGATGTGCTGCTTCCAGGCCGGTGGATGGTGGCAAGCTGATGCTTGCAGGAGCCACAGCAGCTGAGAGGTTCCATGAGGCCTCCTGGAAGCCCTAAGTGTCTTCTTTCTCCTGTCACTTTGAAGTGTCTGTCCAGTGCCACTCATAGTGGATCCCAATGGGGGACACTTGATGAGCAGAAACAGGCTTTGCAAGGAGAAATATGTTTAGGATTGAGAGACAGAGGAGACATCAGTTGTACCAAGGCATTTGCATTTTAAAGGAATTTGTATTTTATAATATGCACTATTTGTTTGTGTATTGATTTCCCACTATTCTGATGTGTTGCAGTGGACACAATCTACCGATTTAAAGGAGTTAGTAATTTCACTGAAAGATAGCAAAGGAGACGTTTATCAAAGTGGGTCTGGAGGCTGGTGCTACTGAGAATCCTTCCTTGGTTTAAACAGGTTTCAATTTCTGCACTGTTGGTGCTTTGTAGCTCAGAGCAGTAGTGACATCTTGGTGCAGCTGTAAGGCTGGGGAAGGAAAAGGACTGTCTGTCTTTGGGACGCTGATTGTACTGAAGACCCCAGCTCACACTGGCACACACTGACACACACTGGAATGCTGGCATTCATGGGACTGTGAGTCCCAGCCTCACCGGGTACCTCCAGCATTTGCATATAACTGCTAAGACCACTGATGTAGCATCTTCATGGAGTAGATGACCTTCTCTTCTGTTGCCATCACTGCCCTCTCTGTGGTGGGAACCTAAGTGTCCACCCATTGCCTGGGCCAGGATAGTTTATGAAAATCATATTAAGAGACAGTAGCCATCTGTCTTGAACTGTCTGCAGTGAGCAGTGCCTCTGGTGGGGTTACAGGAACAATGCGTTGACCATAATAGCTGCCATGCACGAAGCATCCTTACTCGTCGCTGTGGCAGTTGACAGCAGAGACCCTTGGGCTTGCCTGAGACCACACAGCTGGTGAGGGGGATGAGGACAGAGTCAACTTGCCTCCTTCCACCAACATATCCCCCCTTTCCATTCCACCTTCATGTCTGAACACAGGACACAAACTCCTCAGGTGTCATTTGTCCAAACAGTACAATGACATGACCAGCAAATTAAAAATAATTAATGGAGGTTCAGTAAGTCCATAATATAACTGCCTGACACACCTTAGAATTTCAGTAAATATATGTTGAATATATGTGAATACAGTGATGTGTGCTTGCTATCTAATCACTTTTAAGTTGACCCATGCATCAACTGTGGACTTTTTCTACAAGACCAGATCTACATAGTCAAATTACCTCCCAACATCAGATGAGGATTCCTCATTGGGTCTCCTATTATTGCAGCTTCAGATATGACAAGTGAAATGTAGAAAGAGTCAGGGCCCTAAAATGGCAACTGATCCCACAGGGCTTATAACTGTAAATCTTGGGCACAGAATAAGCTTGCTTTCCTATCTGTACAGTGCAGGGAAGAAAAGAATTACTTTGGAGACAAAGCCAGCCATTAAAATGAACTGAAGCAATTATGTGATGGATAAATCACTTGTCTCATCCACCCAGGAAACCAGACTTATCAAAACTACCATTGTTCTCTCTTTCTCTGTCTTTTGAGCTTCCATGAAGTACCATCATTTTTGAAGACCTGATAACATGATGAATGTCATTGTTCATTGCCACCTTACATAATACGGCATCGTCATGGGTGGGAAGGGAAGAATTCTGTAGCTGAATGCCAAGTGTAAACTTCCTTGTCAGGAAAGCTTGGGGGAAAATGCGCAACTCTCAGTCAGTCGCACTGACTAGAATCACACTCTTCTGCTGGCTGTGAAAATGAGCTAGCTGCTAAAAATCCCAGCGTCAGTTTTCCCATCATCATTCCATCGGGATATATTCACGTTCTCTATAGTCACATTGCAGGAGATGAAGCCCAACACTTCCCACCTCTGGCTGAACCCTGCACTTAGATCTGTGCTCTGCTTTCTTCTCAAAATATCAGACACCAAGTTGAATGTGTGCCAGTGCCCTCTTCTGGAAAGAACTTTCTATAATTACAGAACTTATCTGCCTTTAAAAAATGATTGTGTATATATATATATATATATATAACATATATGTATATATAATATATGTCATATATTACATCTTTGTATATACATTACATATACACATGTATATACACATGTATTATACATGTTCTCCCACCACCATATCACCTGTGAACCTTCATCTTGATCTCTTAGCTCAACTCTCCCCTGATTTCATCTGTTTCCTCCTCACTCCCTTGCTATATGCTTTAGTTTTGTTGTTAGTTTGTTGGCTTTGACTTTTTCTTGTTCATTTATTTATTTTCCCTATGTTCCACATATAACTGAGACATTTCTCATTTTCTTTCTGGCTTATTTCCACCAGCATGATTCCTCCATGTTGCTGTAACTGAGATAAGTTTCTCTTTTTTTGATTGCTGAATGCACTTCTACGTTTACTGCAGCACTATTTACAATAGCCAGGATATATGCCTTTTTTTTTTACCTTTGGCAAAAAAATTGCTCCTTTACCTCCAAGAATGGAAATAATTGATGGTGGAAGACAGCTTGGTTTAGCTGTGAGCATAAAGGATACACTAGACTCACTACAGTCTAGTGAAATTTTACCCTGATACTCACTAGTTCTCCCTGTACTCTCCAAAGTTTTATTCATAAATAAGGATGTGTTCTGACATTTGCACCTGTTAAAACAGAGATCTAGATTTCAGAAATACTTTCAATAGTTAGAAAAAGTTTGATCATTAACCTCTGTGGAGGAATAATCTCTGACATCATGCTAGTTCAGTTGAAATTCTGATTTAGTTTTTCACTTTCCTAGGTGGGAAATATAATTGAAAATCTGTCTCTGAAATGGGTAGATGGATATAAGATAATTATGAAGATTAAATGAGCTTATTTATGAGTATTTATGTTATACTTGAACATGGTACAAGTAACCATTGGTAACCATTTTCTACAATATTTGCTATTACAAGAGTTATATGGCAAAAACAAATGTCTCTTTTAATGAAAGAGTCTAACTATGAAAAAAACAAGATGTGTTTCAAATTGTTAAATTAGAGAATGTCTAGATTATACATATTAGTAGTTATGCCATACTCATGTTTTCAAACTGTGTGTGTCAAATACCTTATGGACTGTTGATTTTCCAATAAAGAAGACTTGTAGTATATTATTTTGACCATAAAGTTTAAAATGTACATTATGATCAAAATGTTTTTCCATGTGTGAGGAATAAAAGAACATTCTTTTTGGCTCATTTAAATTCATTAAATTTAAAAGCTATGCAACTGGCACATTTTTAATGCTAAGTTCTCCTTGAATTTATGGCACATACACACATAGCACTCTTTGAGATCCATTTTTATTAATATGAAAAAAGAATTTCATCTGAATACTAGATTTCCATTTTTATTATTTGTCCCAAGTTGACTGTAATGAGTCCTTATTAAAACAATGCATTTCTAAAACTTCATAAAATATCAAGAGAAAATTATTTCTCCATGATTTCAGACTGACAGTTGAGCATCAGTGAAGCTATATGTCAAGGAGAAATCAAGACAAATAAAAGTGCAAAGCTGTTTCTAACACAGTGCTAAGAATATATAACCTTCAAAGGCTGAGATTTTAGAAAAATATGTATTTGCTTTATTTTTTTGTCATTTTTAAAATTTTTTTCTTGAGAAACTCACATGCATGCTCATCTATAAAATGAAGAATTTGGTAAAATAAGGTCCAAGCACTTCCCAACTGTCAAAAGCCTTTAATGTGAGTTGAAATGAACTGGCAAATTGCATTTAAAGTTGAGCTCAACTGCAGTATATGGCAGTTGTTTCAGAAAAACTGTGTTTTTAATTTTTAATCAAGATTTCTCATTGAAAACAATACTTCTCATTGAACACAACTCATCATCGCTTCTCACCATTCATTCATCTCTGTACAATCTTTCAAAGCAATATCATGTCCTTTCTTCTGCTTTAAGGATCTTGGGTAATGAACACATACTAAATGACCATTTATTTTTAGGTATAATTTAATAGAACTGTGACAATAATACAAACTTGACTTTCTAGACAGCTAGAAAACAAAATCTGAGAAGTAGAAATGAAAGGTGGTTTTTCTTCTCTGTGTTTTCACTTTGTCTTCAGCCTTGACATTTTGTGGTAACAGCTTTGAACTTCCAATAGGCAAAATGTTCTGTGGTTGATTTTGTTGTAGAAGGCTCCGGTATTCAACTTTCCATCCCACCTGAGAACATGTGGTCTCATCTAAGTTGCTAGCCCTGCAGAACTACACATTGTCAGAGAAACTAGAGAACTCACTTTTTATGTTGTTCTGGATAGATATCAGATCACAAACTGTCTATGTTTTCTGTTTCAAGTATCGTTGGAAGCAGTTTATTCCATAAGAGTCCTCCTCTTAATAATCACTCACACAATTAATTTATATCATCCCCGTTGCTCTCACAGAAACAGCAGGGTGATTTAGAAACAATAACATAATATTGTAAGTTGTAAAACAGATCAAATATTTCCCCCCACAGTTACCAAGTGGGGAATTATGGGCAAAGGCACATTCATTTTCAAGTTAGATGAACTTGGATTATATACAGTGATGGGTGCATAGAGAGCACCATAAATGGTAGCTCCATTCATCCTCACTAAAGCACACACACCATGCCCACACCATGCCCACACTACACCCACAGATTGCACACACACCATGCCCACACCGTGCACATATTTTATGCATGCATACATCCCATATACATATACATACACACGCAAGAGAGGGAGGAAAGAAAAGGAGAAACTTTTCTAAATTAAAATACAATGAACTTTAGCTGATAAAAAAATATATATCCAGAATGTTGATTACCCAGTCTGTGCAGAGGAGAGGGCCCAATGGCCAAGGCCAATTATACTGCTTTCAGAATTTCCTTTGTTTAGTTTTGTGTTGCTCATTGCTATTTCCTACTAGTACTTCAAGTCCAATCAAAAGATGGAGGTTGGGAGTTTTGTGGGAACTTTCCATTTAAACCTGAAATTGGAATAGCAGGAGGCAGAGGGAATCAACATTAATGAGTTTGGAGGAACCATTTCTGACAGTTCGGTTCTTTGTAGTACTTCAGACTATCACAATCATTTCACTTACAAGCAATACACGTGGCATGCTAATGAGAGAATTCACACCTGGGCAAGGAGGCTCTCCTTCAAAAGTGCATTTCTCTTGTGCTGATTTTGATTCTAAGTTATCTGGGGAATTACATCTTCAAAACCCTTCTTGCCTCCAGCTTTTCCCTTGTAATTGCCTCGAAAACTTCCTGCTCTTCTGACTATATATAACTCATACCATCATAAAGATGATATTTACCTCTCAATGTGAGAACCAGCCTTAATTTTAAACCCTATCTTGAAAAGATCAACAGGTAATACCATGTCATTTTAATTACCAGTTTGTGAATTTTTTCTCCTTGAATGTTTTGGAAAATGAGAGGAAAGAATGGAACTGAAGATGCTGTGTAAGAAAGGTTAGTGGAAGAAAGAAAAAAAATCCTTCCTTTACTGAGGTTATTTTCAACAAACCTTTACTAACACTTAATTCTTGGGGGATAGATATTCACACACACACACACACACACACACACTCACATACATACACTCACACCAAAACAGACCAGGACATCCTAGCAACATGGGATTTATATTCACCTGGGGCAAGAAAAACCATGACATTGTGCAGATGTATTAAAAGATGATGAGTGTACAGGAGAACAAACAGGCACAGCAAGAGACTAGGAAAATGTGGTAGGAACTCACAATCTTAATAGGATAAGTCTCAGTAGGAAGGTGATATGTGAATAAACATTTGGATCTCCTAAAGGAGTTTGCTGTGGGTCTTGGAAAGACTTTACAGGCAGAGAGAATGTCCTGAGGTGTTGAGAGTCGAACACAGCATACAAAGAAAGAACGATGAGAGGGGTGGTTTAGCTATGACAGCTAAGGGTTGGCTGGAAGTAATGAACCAGACGATGATTTATTAAACAAAGATAGGGGTATTTATAAGGAACAGAGCCCAATTCATGATGAATTTCAAAGGAAGGCAAATGGTGAGGGTGTAATAAAAATTGGTTGAGAGGTTAATTTTATCAATTCCTGTGAGGTAATTGGGGGCAGGGGGATGACTCACAAATTGATTTCTCTTTAAGGAATGTTTCCTTAGGTAAACATTGGAGGGATGGCGACTCTATCACTCTTTAGAGTTTTCATGCTTGTCCTATCTCCAGTTTTCCAGGGACGGATAAGGTAGTAAAATGAGGTGTTCCTCATTTCAAAGCATGAGCCCAGTCTGGTATGTGATTCTGTGAGGAGAGGCTTTAAGATGGCATCTGAATTCTGTGATGCATGAGGCCAGTTTTTAGGGTAGAGGGAGACAGGAAGGTAACAGAGGAGGTGAGAGGAGCTAATCATCCAGGCTCTTTAAGGTCATTATAGACACTGACTTTCACACCATGTGAAATGAGAAGCTATTTCATCTACTACTACTACTACATGGTTTTGAAGGAAGGAACGATAATCTGCATTAGCATTTAAGAGGCTGCAGGAGCACTATTTATAATTGCAAGGTCATGGAAACAACCCAAATACCCCAGAACAGATGAGTGGATGAAAAAGATGTGGTATATATACACAATGGAGTATTACTCATCAGTTAAAAATGACAAATTTGATGAATTTATGGAAACCTGGATGTACCTAGAAGAAATCATTCTAGCAGAAACGAGCCAGATAGAAAGGGACAGAAACCAGATGGTTTCACTAATATATGGTCAACCAAATGAAACTGCACAAGGGGATGGTGGGGACCAGCTGGAGCGGGCGGGGAGGGGAGGTGGTAGGTGACCCCCAGGGACTGAAATGATGTGAAATATATATATATATATATATAAATATATATATAATTTATATATATATAAATTTTAAAAAGAAAAAAAATAAGAGGCTGCAGGGTTGTGAATAAATTAAGGACACTAGGTGATAAAGGAAGGTTTCTCAGTAATCCAGGTAAAAGACAATAGATACTTGGCCCAGAGTGGCAACAATGGGGTGGTGACAGGTGGTCCTGATACAGGAATCAAAGCAGGAGCTGACAAAATTTGCTGGCAAATTAGGTGTAGATGGAGAGAAAGAAAGGTACCAAAGATGAATCCAAATTTCTTGACTTCAGCATACTTCAGGTTATTGAATCTAGATACAAGAATCAAGTCAAGTGATTTCATAGAAAAATGGGTTCATCTAAACAATAGTTTAAATAGTTTTAAATAAACATTAAACACTAGTTTAAATGTACCAAATAAATTGCTGAAGTGTTTTCCAAGACATTAACCAATAGTTTTTGTATATATTATTTTACCTGCTAAAGGCACAGGAATGTAGGCACCCATTTTTATGTGTAATGTTGATGCAATTTTCATGTTTTTCTTAGCAACTGCTTGCCCATTTTTCTGCTGGTGTTGTTGGTTTTCTGATTGTGACTCCAATTCCTAAAACAGATGAGAACTGATCTTTGGGGAGATGGGTTAGACTCACTGGTAAAAGCCAGTTCTATCTTGAATCTTATCACAGCTTTCTCTTTATAAGGAGCACAAGTTAACAAGAAAAGACAAGGTTTCTAGACTGTTTCTTTTCCTTTCTTATGTAATGCTAAAAAATTAGCTATGTAGGAGGGTTTACCGAACCCCAGTTGGGCAAATGGACGTTCCATTAGTGTTTTTCCTTTTGATTTCCTTCTCTGAGACTGTAGTTTTTCACAATGATTATCACATTTATCTGCATCAACCTTTAGAGTGGCAATATGTTATGGTTTTGACACATTTCTTTCTTTTCTATATTGAAATAATACCATGAATTTCTTGTCCCTGCATAGTAAGAATGGGATGGATAAATTCACAGCATACTAGTATGGCATTTTTGATTTCACTGTTTATTTTGGTTGCTTAGATAATTATAGCAAACTTAAAATAATAATTTGTTGTTATTTAGAGATTTCCACTAAAATAAAGCCCTGCTGCATATATAGGATTCCATTTATAGATACTAAATCTGAAACAGTATATTTTACACTTGTAAACTCATTCCAGTTTTGCTTTGATGATTTTTACCATTCATGTTCTCAATGAATGTGTAGCTCTCTAAGAATGGCACTTTTTTCACAATCAAATGTATCTGTCTATATGGGATTTGTAGTTTCACATGGAAGACAAAGGCAATTATGGAACATTTACATGTTAGGATCTCATAAAAACCATCCCATCAGGACATGAGCATATATTCCATTGGTAATTAGGTCATCATGAAGAAGGAGCAAAGTTGGAAATTTGTCTCCATGAAACATTGTTGAGAATATTTCAGCAAATTTCAGTAAGTTGGTTGGGATGAACATTTCTATAAAACTGCAGGATAATGAATTGAGTGAAGAAAACATCATAGCCTGTGTGAAGGCAAGTTAGAATGTGTCATAGATTCTTTGGAAGCCCCTAAAATTCACCCGCACCAGTCAAAGCTTAACTTCTATTATTAATTCTATTGCTTCCTCTGAGTAGTAACAACAAGTAACAAGCTTAATTCCATTTCATTGTCTCTATATTGAGAACGTCCCATAAGGAGGAAAATGGGTTGTGCAGACAAAGCACCAGAATTTTTCTCTTTAGGTCTTATTCACTTGGGACAAGTTTATAAATAGTGATCTTCTCAAGTCTTGCACCCATTTAGGACTAGATGGTTGTTGTTTGGTAGGAGAAGGCATAGAATTGAAAGAGCAATGTTTAAATATGCTCATCTTGAAAAGGCAGAACATTTCTTGTAGGGGAACTGACAGTCAGAGGGCCTGAGAGTTCATTTGGAGGGAACAGGAAGGTCCCAACAGACTTGTCCAGAAGGCTTGTGGAAGGCTCATCCCCAACGGGGGAAGCGCTCTCTTTGTTGACTTCAGTTCCTCCTGCCTCTGCAGGATTCCTGATGACCCAGAGTCATGGCTACACATTACCTTCACTGCTGGAACTCATGTCCAGACCACCACCCTCTACTGTGTGCTTGTCAAGCTTCCTAACGGAAGTCATCTGAGTCACAGGACAGGAAATCCAGGTCCCATGACTCATCAGGTTCCTGTCACATACTGTCTGGACAGAGAGTGGCCAGAAGGAGCAGAGACAGATGGAGGATGAGACTGAGGGTGGGTCCATGAAATAATTCACACTGACAGTCACTTGGATGCTGCTAAGCACCCGGTATGGCGCTGTGCAGCACACAGGGCAGCTTCTCAGGCGGGATGGGGCAGCATACTTTCCAACGTGTCTGGAGTTGTCTTGGCAAATTGTCAGGTTGTCTAGAAAACAAGCTTGTTTCTAGTTCCCAGAGGCTTTCCTCTCACCCCCAGCTCTCTGCCTCAGTATCCCTGTCCTGCATGATTCAGGAGCATCCTGACTTCTCCAGTGTGTTGAAGGCCAGTGCCTGGACACAGTTGAGTCGCACACAAGGGACTGGCTTGTGCTCAGCAGGCCAGGGCCTATGTCTTGTCCTCCAGGTCTCTCAGGAACTTTGCAGGACCTGGTGATGACCAAGAGGGTGGGGTAGTCCTGGACCCACTATGCTTTCCTGCCTCCAACAACACTGAGTGTTCCTCTGATAGGGAAGCTGAGCATAACTGAGGGAATTCAGACCTGCACTGCTTTCCTGGAGACCCAAGAAGTAGTAATTCTTCTTACCATCAAGACCCGTTACCTCAGAAGCTGCCTTAGAAGTTACCTCAGAAGAATGCCATTGGACACACTTAATCTTTTTTTTTTTTTTTTTTTTTGAGACAAGGTCTCACTTTGTTGCCTGGGGAACCCCAGGTTCACGTTGTCTGGGGTACCACAGACTCAAGTGATCCCCAGCCTCAGCCTCCCAGGTAGCTAGGATTACAGGCATGCACCACCACGCCAGCTATTTTTTGAGACTGGGTCTCATTATGTTGTCCTGGGCAGGTCTCAAACCCCCGGGAGGGTCTTGAACTCACAGACTCAAGTGATTCCTAGTCTTGACCTTGCTCTTTTTAGGCTGTGGCTAAAGGTATGTGCCACCATGCCCAGCTGCGACACACTTATTCTAACAGTGATCCATTGTCCATTCTATATCGTTTCTGACATCTTAATGACTGCTTTTTTTCCCCCTAACAACTTAGATTTTATTTTTGTAGGGCTTGAGACAAAATCCAACTTTACTCTTCTTTTTCACTGGTGGTCTTGTAGAAAATAATCTCAAACAAAATGCATTTTGTCCTGTTGACTGTATCAGAGTTTGGTATAATTTGAATGTTTGAAAAATGATACCATGGTTTCTAATCAGCATGTTCTGGGCAGGGGAAATGATGTCCCTCTCTTGAATGATTAGATTAAGACTTTATTATTTTATAATTATTTAAAATTAAAAAATTACAAAACAATTTATATGTTTTAAATTTTCTCATTTTAAGAAAATTCATATTTATGACTAAAATTTGAGATGAATACTTAAAAATAATTTACCACATATAATTAAATAGCACATATAGAAAGAATTTTGAATACTATAAAAATGAATAATGTAGGATTTTAAAAAAAATACACATTTTATGGATTTTTCTTTTCCATTAACATTTATATAGATAATGTTCAACTTTTAAAATGGATTTTTAATCTTAATCAATGTGAATATAATCAGGCCTTTGATACAAAATAGTGCAGTGCTAGAGACATATTCTGCTTGATAGCTATTTCATTTTCCAATTATCATGAAATACTCAATTAATGTAAGATTTAAAGAGCTAGTGAATCACTGATTTTTAAATTGATTGCAAATTTTGCAGTGAAATTGGCCATAACGTTTCTCTGTCCAACTTCAAATGGGGAAAACTTGTCTTGGGTAAACTTAAATTCCTTCCTAGAGCATCCCAGTCACACAGAAAAGTTAGGCTATGGTAGGTAGTACAGGAATAAGTCAAAGCTTGTGATTATTTTAAGTATCATCAAAGGTGGTACTAAATTCCCCATGCTCTATAGCGTAACAGTAACAGGCTTGGCAAGACCTCTGTGAATGAGGAGATAGGAATGAATGGAGGAACAGAAGCTGAGGTGGGGGCCCTGTGGGACCCAGGCTGCCTTGGCCTTGAGGTTTACCTGATACCTGAGCAGATGACTTAAAACAGGGCTACAAGAAAAATACTTTTTTTGCTTTGACTTAAACACGTACAGGCCTGCTTCTCTCTACGAAACAGGCACTAGCAGTTTTTTAGCAATTACCTTTAACTTCAACTAGACACACCTGTGCCTGAAACTTTATGGTACCAGACCCAGCAAAGTTTACTTTCTTTTTAGGCCTTAACTTTTGCACGGACTCTTTCAGACACAAGTCAAACTCAGCAAAACAAACTTTAACACAGTTTAAATCTGCAAAAATTTTAACTGCCTTTAGCACACACGCGGCTACCCCGGGCCAGCCAGAGGTGGTCCCAGGCCTTGACCACGCATGGCCAAGTTCACATGGTTCACATCTCCATCTTACAAAATGGCCAAAACCAAACCCAAATCTCAATCTTCATTTCCATCTTTTTTCTTTCTTCTTTTTTTCCTTCCTGTTCTTTGTTTCAAACCTCTTTTTATATCCTTTCTGTTTTCCTGCCTTCTAGAAACAGCTCCTGAATTATTACAACAAACAAACAAACAAACAATCAAACAAACAAAACACCTGTTTTCCTCCTTTCTTCCTCTTATGTTTCTAAAAGTCAATTCCAATTAAGGCCATTCTCATATTTTAGCATACCTTCCTTAAAATCTGCAATCTTAAACAAAAAACAGTAACATTGGGGGAGGGGGAGTAACCCACCCTATCAGACTGAGCTGGACCTATGAGTCCATGAAGGGGAAACACAAATGTGTCTCTCCAACTGAAGGAGATGCTGGATATGTTTTCAGTATCTGCATATCGTGCCTTGAGGTGGGGCATGGAATTTTTAGGATGCCACAAACACTGCTACCTTCATTTCCATCCAGAAGTTTGTCTGTGGTGATAGCTGGCTTTGCTCCAGTAGGAGGAAGTGTGATATTTGCTGGGGGAACCTCAATTTACAACTCTATTTCCCTAAGTCCTTTATTTTCTTTTTCTAGCATCTGAGTGAGGTTTTAGGTCAATTTTTCAAGAAGTGCAAATGAATGAGATGTTGCCTCTCCCTGCTTATCCAGAAACACCTTTTTGTTTTCCTCACACATTAAAACAACTTGTTTGTGTGTAAAACCGATTCATGAATGTTTTGCCTTAAAACTCTGAAGCTCTAGACCTAACCACGGACTAGTTGATTGATAATGCTGGCAGAGTCTGGGATGTTACTAATTTTGCTTAGAACTTGTAGAGGGCAGTCCACAGAAGACTTGCCCCAGTTAGGAAGCATTTCTTGCATTAAGTTTTTAGTTATTGCTTCTGGTAGTTATGATTCCCCAGTAGTCCTATTATTTTAATAGTGATATTTTGCTCTCCAGCTGTTATTTTCTTTTAAGGCCCTTTATTTTATGATTTACAAGTCAGGTTTTCTTTTTCTGTTCCTTCAAGGATTGGTTCTGTAGGTTTTCCCCTATATCAATGATTCAAGTTACCCTCCAAAGTCAATGCCACTCTTTGCTGCTCCAATAATAAAGAAGCAAGTCTCTGTTCTGAAATTCAGTCCTCTCTTCACCATCTGTCTCTGCAAATAATTGCAATGCCTTCATGCTCCACCATTGCCTAGTTTATAGTTTTCCACTTTTCTTCATATAGATATTTACTTGCATCCTATTGACAAGGTTGTACCACACCAGTGAGTTCTGCTGCCTATTATTTAATGATTTTCACTGTATTTTGCAGTAGTTTACATAGAGGCTATGATGATGGATTTCTAGTTTCTTTCTCCATTTTTTGTGTGGAGAGCTGCTCTAGCTCCCTTTATGTTTTTCCGTTAGAAAGTCTTTCCAATCCTGTTGCTCCCACAACCCCCACTGAATGTTTTCATCTCACCTGTTTCAGTACTAAGATTGAACTTTTTGCCTGTCCAGACTCCTTGTGTTCATATTTTATTTCAAGGATGAAAGCTTGAAAGTGCTTCCACTGTATTAGCGCCAGGGGAGAGCTTCTAAGGAGAGATGAAGAATAGAAAGATAGGGGAGGCATCTGGATCTAGTCACTTACCATTGCTTTACAAGCTGGAACACAGAAAGGGAGAGAATAAATAGAAAATCCCTTTCTACTTCATCTGAGAAAATCACCAAATGTGTGCAAGGGAGACAGTGATGAATCTCAATTTACTATTGCTTTTGAGGGAGAGTACTTGGTTGTTATTGGGTCTTGACATGATGATTATAAAAACATTGTATCATAGAGGGGAAATGGAACAAATGGTAAACAGAGGTATAGTTGGAAGTAAATAGAAGGTAATAGAGTTATATGTGTCTCTATTTGTGTAAAGTTGAAAATCTCCTAAAGACAGCTGAAGCCTTACATCATCAACTTGAAACTTCCTCCAAACACATTTTATAATGATTTCTGTGGCTAGCAGAATTGCTTTGGTAGTTTTCTATCTGTTTATATACAGAGATGCCTGATTTAAAGGTCCCCAACAGTGTAGATGTGGTTCCTCTCCCTGTAGTTTTGTTATGTATTCCCCACACAAGAGCTTCAAGGGCCAGGAATACCTCTTGATTTTTAATTTTTTTTCTTTTTCCTGTGGTGTCTACTGTGACTTAGAAAGGAACTAGGCGGTCTGATTTTGATTTTGGTTAAGCTCTTACTTCTTTAGACAGTAAGGTGGTAAGGTATCTAGTCACACATGCTTGTTTCCTCTCAGGTGAGCTGAGGGAGTTTTCTTTGATTGCTTTTCTCCCGGGTTGAGATGGCATAGTTACTAGAAAATTAGTTATCAATGGAAGTTGCCATTTGAACATGGTTTTGGTTTTATGGCATTCCTGAGACTAAGAGATGAAAGTCAGTCTTTATATTTTACCACAGAGAAAAAAATTAAATCATGTTCAAATATATGTTTGATTCAAGTAGGCATTTCATATAGTCTCAAATACAGACATCTCAAAGTCATCATGTTCTAATGTCCATGAAAACTCACTGGCACAATTCAGTTCCTTTGTCAAAATATTGCATTTATTGTGTGACTGGAAACTTTCTTAAACGAGAGCTCAAAATAGGAGAGGAGAACATACGAACAGTTTTTAACTGTTACTGAATGACTGCATGAAAAAAAGGCATTTATTTATCACCATTTGCAATCTTTCTGAATTATTTGCTTGATATGAAACAATATCTTGAAGGTAGAGTTCTGGATCTGATTTGCCAGTGTTTGGCAAAACACCGCTACTCACTATTCATGTTCATAAAATGAGAGAATTGAAGTAGATGATTGCCAGTGACCTTGGAAAACGTGATGACCTCTGATTTGGAGATAGTCTGCATGTCACATACATGCATAGCTTGTTGTACACAAATTTGTGGTGGAGAACTGAGCAGGGGTACTCTGAAGGGATGGTTTGTGAGAAAAGGAGGAGTCAGGGTGAGAAGAGAAGTTGTTGTCAGACTCTGCAGAACTTAGAGAGTGCATGTATTTCTCAGCAAGCTCTGGGTCCCAGCAGCCTCAGCTGAGGCAGGTTTCATGATCCCAATGTGGCCCAAGGATGGTGTGGGTGTGAAGAGCAAGGAGACCCTGGAGTTGCCTACATACATAGTCATTAACTCTTCACCTAAAAAGAGACAGGTCTTTTGCAGCTTCAAGAGAGATTTGGTGGAAGCAGAACCAAGATAAGTAATAACCGAGTCAGAGAGAAAGATGTTTGGTCTTAGGACTCAAAAGAATGAAGAGAGAATCAAGAGAGGGGAAGATTTCCTTCTAGATATTTCTAGAAACTTCGGCAGTGCTGTTTGAATGAACCGTCTGGGAATTTATGAGCCTCTCAGAGGGGATAAGCATTGGATAATTTAGTTGGCACCATAAGCCTTTTTTGTGTAGAGGTTCATAAATATGGAATTAAAAGAGTAAAATATATTTAACCATTGAAAGCTCATTCCTGTCGGTGTCTTTACTGTTCTATGTCTCTAGTAAACAGCATCGTTATCCATCAGGCAATTTCACGGCTTCTTCCACTTTTGAAGGCCTGGTGGGATTTCAGTTGAAAACTACGAACCTGATGCAAATTAGATGTCAAAAAAGCAATAGATTTTAGAAGTGGTCTCAAATCATATGCCTCAGTCACAATGATAAAGAACTTTTAGCACACGGGAATGGACTTAATAGACATTAAACTAAGCAAGCTGCATTTTTTGAAAAATAAAAATTGTTCTTAGGCATTAGTCTCCTATTTAAAATTCTGGGCATTCTGCCATGCTACTTCATGTAGTTCATATTACATTAATCATCCCTGCTTATAAACAGGGTACATTTTAAACCAAGTGTTGTTATTAATGTTTTACTGAAGTGTATTCTTGACAGTCTTACCTAGTTACATCCGAAATACAGTTAAACTGCCAAGATCTCTGTTCAAAATCTGCATCATGAAAATGGTTTTTAATATCTTTAAAACAGAAAGGTTTGAATCTACCCAAAGGATACAACAGCACTAATTATAAAGGATGCCTATACTCACATGATTATTGCAGCACTGTTTACAATTTCCAAGATATGGGAACAACCCAAATGCCCCCAAACTGACAAATGGCTGAAAAAGATGTGGTATATGTACACAATGGAATAGTATGCATCAATCAAAGAAGACAAGCTTATGTCATCTGCAGCAACATGGATGGAACTAGAAGGAATCATGTTAGTGGAAATAAGCCAGGAAGAAAAGGAGGATTATGGGATGATCTTACTTATATGATACAGAGAAAACAGACAAGAAAAATGTAAAACTGCCAACAGAACTGAAGAGAGAGAGCAAGAGAGGGGGAGGAAAGTGAAAAGGGGGTGGTGGAGGGCACAAAAGATTAAGATGGTTCACAGGTGACAAGGTGATGGGAGAACCTCAGTGATGCAATTTATATATGTGTATGTGTATATATAGATATGGATATATGCAATCGATAAAAATATTCATGATAAAAAATGAATACACTTTCTTTGCATTAGATACAGAAGACGATTAAATCTCACCCTTAAGTTCCTGGATGAGTTGGTATGTTCTGGTCAAGTTGGAGTGACCCCTCTATCATGCCTGCTGTTACTCATACATGTGTTGGTGGTGGTTCTTTTATGGATTTAGGGAAAGCTGCTCTGTTGTCTTAGGCTTTGGAATCCAGCTTCTTAGCTACAGAGAGGCTCAAGCAGGAGCCATGTTTTCAGGAAGGGTTTCAGTCATGTTGCCTCTTACTCAGAGACTCTGAGTTGTGCTACCAGGTGAAGTAACGATGAGCTAGCTGGGCTTCCCTGGGCTTCAGGGCCAGCAGCAGAACAGAGCAGATCATTCGGTGTGAAATGCCGTTCACAGGCCAGATGGGCTCGTGCGGTTAAGATAGGGCAAACTCCATCTTGCCTTAATTGCCTTTGGCCAAGTAAAAACGAAATCTAGCATTAAGATCCTCTAAAAATGTGACGGCGCCCCTGCCCCTCCAAAAATGTTTGCCTATAAAATCCCTTTTAACAGAGACAGTGACACCTGTGATCTATCCCTCTGGCCCCGGTTACCTCTCAGGAATTAATACATTAACCGATTTTATACCCCCCCTCACCACTTGTCTTCCTTTGAAATGCATTCTGAATTGTACCTGCCTGGCCCACTTTTCCCCTTTGTCAAAAACCTTTATAAGGATGTGTGGGAGTCATTAAAATGTGCTAAATAATGCATACTTTCATTCCGATCCAGCCTCTATAGTTTTGTCCACCTCTCTCGACTGTCCTCTTTTATACCCTACGTTCAGCTCTCAACAGTTTGGGAAGGACATGCTTCCAGATGTATGTTTGCCACTGTGAACCTTTCTTCTTCCAGCGATGAGATCTATCCCACAAGAAAGGGCTGCTCTGGCCTGGAAACTTTTAGCAGTTCAGTTGCCTTTCTCCTCCTGAAGCCTATTCAGGCCTAAATAGATGATGAATTTGGAGACTGAAGTGAAATATTTGTCATTTCACAAATAATGCTACTTAGAGAAAAGTGTTCAAGCTTTGGGCATTGCTTCTTATGCAAACACTTTCGCTTTGCAGAGAGAGTGGGCTGTTGTGATACATCTACTGATGCAGACAGTAAAAATTAACTCTTGATTCTTTATGTTTGATTACTTCTAAAAAGAAGCAATTATGTTTATATTCATTTTCTGCTATTTGCATGCCTTGGTTTTGATTTTATGATTTTCCTGTAAATATAAGATAAAGGGTTATAAATACCTATTTGATTTGGGGGATTTTATGTAAGAGAGGTCATCAATTTTTCTTCTTTCAAACTCCTTAAAAGCTGTCCTGAAGAGGGTCCTCAATTTGTACTAAATATGAGACTAGCACATGTAATATAACATGAACACTTCCTGATATCATAATTTAAGAGCTCATGTGTAATGTTCCTGGAATTAACTTAAGCAATAAATAGCCTTTGAAATTTTAAGGAATATTCAAACTACTTCTTAGCTCATGTATGAAGCTTATCTTCAGATTTTGCCCAAAGTGTGAGAGTCAATTTCTCATTAGGCCACTTTGAACTTTATATCTCAAGCACAAGCATTGCGTTCCCAGTCATCCAGGGATCAGATCAATATACTCAAGGATAACTCATTCGAAGCCACTCTCTCTGTCTTCAAGTCCAAGCTGCTCTAGTTCATGCTCAGTTTGCTTTTCACTTTAATTGCTGATAAGATTCACCAATTTTTCATGAAAAAAATCATGAGCCAATTTTACATGTACTGGTTCTTATGAACACCTGTGTCAAATATTTTTCTTCTTGAAAGTCATCATGCAGTCAACTAATAAGATTCTTCAACAATTTGTGCTAGTTTGGGTAACTGGGAAATTATACATCCTTTGTTGAAATAGTTAACCTGAGGGAAAAAAAGAATGACTTCTGGAAGAATGATTTCAGTGTTCGATGTATATTATTTATTATGCTTCCTCCACATCAACTAAGTAAAGGTGTTTACTAAGTATTAAGTACTTTGCATGTTTTGCCAGTACCCAAAGATTTGGGT
Source organism: Uropsilus gracilis (assembly GCA_004024945.1). Lineage (NCBI taxonomy): Eukaryota > Metazoa > Chordata > Mammalia > Eulipotyphla > Talpidae > Uropsilus > Uropsilus gracilis. The sequence goes on from PVHY01006285.1 coordinate 19,894, forward strand.
GAGATTTGAAGTTGTGGATTTGAAAATGGTCACGTGATAGGTAGACCAATTACTGCACTATACTGGAGATGTTGCTGAATGTAGTGAAAGCTCCAATTAAAACATGTTTAATAAAATTGCAACATGATTATATTGGTGACGTATGCTTTCTCTGGAAAATATGAGCAATGTAGGTACAAAAACAGAAATTAAAATCATCTATAATTTTGGGAATTAGAGAGGATCACTCTCGTACGTATTTCCTTGGATTTTTAAATTTGCATTTGAAAATGAACCTTGAAATTAGTACTGCCAGGGGAAATTAGTGGCTGTTTTACAGAGCAGGTAACAGTTGATCCAGGTTCCAAAGGATGAGTTGGATTTTTGGCAGACACTGAGCCTGGGGTTCAGGCACAGGGAAGTGTGTGCCAGAGCCCTGGAATACATTTTGGTTCATGAGTGGATGGCTTGGCAGCCAGCATGCTTGCACTACATACCGCAGCTAGCATGGCTGAGTTCACTTAGTTCAGCTTAAAACACCCTGTTTTGAATTCATGAGCTTAGTTTTTCAGTTGATTCCTTGGGGGTGACAGGTGGTTCTTCTTTATATGCCAGGTGGGATCACTCACTTAGGGGTATTTTCAGTCTGTCTCTTTCTCAGAAGGCAAGACTGAGGCCTCCAGGGATGAGGAATAGGAGAAAGATTTAACATTCTGACTTGGTAGTTCATTTTGAACAATCTGTGACTTTTGCTGCAGCATAAATTTTCTCTTGAGGTATTTATGTTCTTATAACCTTGTAGAGGGTATGAATTACCAGGGTTTTTGCCCTTCCACCATTAGCCTCTCTGACCAGCACCTGTGGTGTTGTGCTCTCCCCATGAGTGTTTATGCCTGAACCCAGTAGGTGTGCACAAGTGTGAATGGGCACACCTGAGTCTGGGAGGCAGGGATAAAAGGGCAGCCATCAGCCTGGAGGAGAGCACAGGGGAGAACATGAGGATGATGCCATAGAGAGCATGTGCAGAGAAAGAGCATGAAGATTTCTAGGGGGTTGGAGGGGCTTACCTGCCCCCAGTCTCCTGCCCCTCATACTCATCCTGCCTATTGGTCATCTAGTTAACCCAGCCTCCCTGCCTGGTGTACTGTGAACCCAGATCCCTGAGAGCTTGAAAGCCTGGAAAACACACCAGGCTGTGGAATGATGTGTTGTCCTCTAAAATATTACTCAGGCAACACCTACCCCCTATGGCTGCATTTTATTTAAATCTATCTACTTGAGACAGAACCAGGTATCTATTGGTAAAAGGCTTGAATTGTTCTTTGATTTGGATTGTTTTTATTTCATATAGTTTTGCATCATTGTCTACCCTGAGGTTCTCCCACCACCTTATCACCCATGAACCATCTCTTGTGCCCATCCCTCCCCTGATTTTACCCCCCTCCCGCTCTCTCACTCTATGCTTCAGTTCTGTTGACAATTTTAATTTTTCTGGTTAATTTGTTTGTTTTCCCTCTATCCCTCCTATAAGGGAGATCCTCCAGTGTTTCTCTTTTTCTTTCTGGTTTATTTCCGCTCACATGATTCCTTCTAGCTCCATCCATGTTGCTGCGAATGACAAGTTTGTCTTTCTTGATGGATAAATAATATTCCATTGTGGATCTTTTCAAATAACTCTGAAGTAAACCTCTAAGAGCAGCATTTAACAGAATACATTTTTTGAACAGATGTTGTGATGATGTGTTAGGTACAGATTAATTAATTATCAGTCATTTTCCAGATCAGGGTAACACAATGACTCTTAAGATAGAGGCATTTAGGCACGAATGCAATCACAGGCTCCATGTTCAGCCAAGGGATCAACCTCTTTCTAACATGGAACTGTACAACTCAGTGGTTAAGTGACCAAGGATGTGATCAATGATGATGAAAAGTGGTTGCAAAATGATATGCTTTATTTATTTGCTTTGGAGAAATGAACTCCTGGGGCAGTTTTTCGAGTGTGTCCAGAAAGCCTTTAGTTTACTGAATGTGTTTATCTATCAGCATAGACTGACTTCTGAGGCAGGAATAGTCCTAGGAACGTCTCATTTATCTCCCTCTTCCCATATTTGAATCACCCACTTAGTCTTGAAGGAAAACAAACTACCTTGAACTTTGCCTTGGTACTTCTGGATGTCTTTATAGCTTTGACCGGACACTGAGTCTCATCAACCTGTTGCCGAGACAGCCCCTATGTGACTGGTTTGCTTGGAGGGTTCTTGGGAGCAGATATGACAGAGAGGGCAGGAGTGGGATCTGGAGCAGGAGAGTTCTGTCATCTCCCAGACTAGAGATGTATCCTAGATCCATGTGACTGGGGGAGCCTGCCAGGCAACTCTCTCAATCCCAATGGTTTGCTACCAGATTTCAGAATCCCTTGGGTTTTGGAAGTCCCTCCCAACTCTGCTCTGTGACATGTTCATGTGCTGCTTTCCTGATTGTATCTTTGGATACAAACATCCCCTTTCTCTGTGGACACCAGTCCTACTAAATGGAGCAACCCTCTCATGTAGAAACCCCTCTTAACCAACCGCATGGGCAGCCTGCCATGAACCCAGTAAGGTTCCATTCTGAGCTACGAGACCTCTGCTTGGCTTCGGAGGGGAACCCAGTCCAGAGAGTGGCAGGCAAGAGGGAGGTAGGCATGGCGGTCTGGACTTAATGCAAATGAGCTATTTTCCCTAATGCTTTCTTGTCTAGCACTGGGCAAATCCTGAGCTGACTCAGGCACTAGGCCCGCCTGCAGCAGCGAAGACTTCACAGGGCAGCCAGGGTTTGGGCCACACGTCCTGTCCCAGGTTCTGTGCTGTCGCAGCGATGTGAGAGTCAATACGAGATTGGATTTTCAGATTCTTTTAGATGGAAAAAGAGCACAATTATTGATTCATTAAACTCAAGCGTGTGGCGGTAAAGGAAAGGGTATTGGATTGTGCAAGTCAGAATGTGCCTTTTTTCACAAAGGATGCCTGGCCTGGAGGAAGATTCTGGCACATTCAACATTCATATCTTTCCCAATTTATAGGGAACACATTTTTCTTTTAAAATTGCCCTTTTGTGTGGTTGACTGGGGTTGCTTTGAAGCAATGTCTTTTTTTTTCCCCCAGGGATAATCTGGCTTTGGTTTTCCATTTTGTGTCATTATTTTGTGCCTTTCCTTTGTATCCAACGTCCTTCTCCTATCATCAGCTTCAAGACAGCCATGCCCAGAGCTGCTGTATGAGGGAGGGTGGTTGAGGAAGGGGTTTCCAGTAAGGACAGGAGAGCCTGCTTTTCTCCCTCACCAGTAGGGCGAAACCCCGTTAGCACCCAATGTCCCTGTTGAGAGGGAAACTCCAGCTCTGAAACTGGTGGGAAGTTCTGGCTACTAGGACTTTCCAAAGGCTGATTTCTTCCTTTGGCATCTTTCCACCAGGTTAGTTGTCAAGCAACAAGAGCCACTGCTATCCTGTGTGGACTCACATCCTTTCCCTTGGCTATCAGCTACCGGTACATGGATAGGCCGGGAGGGTGAATCCAGGAAAGCATGATCTGGACTTGGGATCAGAAGACTTGTTGAATTTTTGTGTGATAACAAGAAAGCCACAGAAATGCTAAGCCCAATGACTCAGGTCTGACCTAGTTGAGAGTCATGCCTGGCTTGGCAGTGAGTGTAGACCATAGGAAGCCAGTGGCTATAGAAGATGCGGACAAATATCAGGGGTTTTGTTTACCCCTCTACAGTGTGTAGGGCACTGTGCTTACTTGCACACATAAGGTTTTCAAAAAAATCACGCAGTTAAGGAATTTTTATATGCCCATTTTTCAGAAAAGAAGAATGAGACTGGGTATTATCCCTAAGCTTGTAACAATCCAAAAATTACAAAACCAGAGACTAACATAAGAACCTCATTTCCCCCATTTCCCTGACTATTAAACAGCTTATCTAGGCCATTATGGAAACAAAAAAAAAAACAGAAAACCCCCAATTTAATTGAATCAGCCTAGAGCAAGTTCTTTCATGGACTTCAAAACCCTTTATCTCTCTCCAGGGTAAACACTGGTTACAAAGTAAAACCTGAGTCAATCATTGCTTCTTTATTATTTTTCCATGTATTTATGTTTGTATTTCTATGCTTATTATTGTGATAACATTAGCTTATCATTGTATATGAGTTAGCGGTATAGGATCACATGCTTCCTCTATATGTTACCTCAATTGCTGCTTTATTTACAAGCCAAGATATAAAGTGACTGTCAAAGCAATCTAAGACAATTACAGACCAATCTTTTACTGTGCCCTAGAGAGGCTATTTCCAGAAACCAATGATCTTGTACGTGATGCTAAGAGTCTATCAATACGTAAACATTGACTGCAAAGTTGTCTCTAAAGGGAGCAGCTGGTCACAGGAAAAATTAATGGAGGCACATATGACTTCTTAAGATATCTACTATGTTAGATGTTTGGGAAGGTGAGTGTCTGTGTGGGGGCTGTGTTGTTGTCTCCACCACCTGCCGCATCTTCCCTATCTACGTAGAACCAATCCCAACCTCATCGCCAATTGCCAGGGCAGTTGTGTTCAGCAGGCATCAGGCACTTCATTCTGTGTAGGTTTTGTATCGATTCCAGCTGTTACACACGTACCAAGCAGGATGGGGCCAGTGCCAGGGTTGGGGGGACTGGAAGGCAGGGGAGCTCCGCAGACCCTGGGGAATCTTCACGCATTTCTCTGGGCTCTTTCTGTCTCTGGTGGTCTCTCGTGCCTGTGCTCCCTTCCTTTCAGCCTTTTCTCCCAGGTGTGCACACTTACACGTGCATACACCAGCTGGGCCACACAGTCATGGGGAGGTGGCATTTGCACAGGTGCTGTACATGCAGCTTAATGGAGGACCCCCTCCATATACCCTGCGGTGAGTGTCTTAAGCATTTGCTGGGTAGAGGAGTCAGAGGGAAAAACAGTTTATCTAATTGATCATTCTTATTTGTAGCTTTTCACTTCCTAGTGTGCAGGTCACAACGATGCATTTGTGCTGATCTGTGAAGTGATGAGGTCAGTTCAGCGATCATGAGTTTCAAGACAAGGTTATAGTCGCTTGGAGGCTGCACTCCTCAGGCTGGATTTAGCTCAGGCTCTGAGCACCCTGGAAGGTTGCCGGCAGTTGCTACCTGTACAGGTTGTTAAGAAAGAACCTTTCCCTTCATCCTTGTCTCAGTGAGACCAGCAATCTGAGCAGTCGCCACTGTTCTCTGTCAAAACCCAAATAGCAGGGTTTCGGGACTCCTCTTACTTCCCAAAACATCCCTTCCCCTCAAGCAGCATGTTCACGTCATTTCATGAAAGCAGTTTCCACGCTTCAGCATCTTTGCAGCTGGAGGGGGGAGCAGAAAGCACCTCTGCTCTTGGGGAAGTAGTGACCAGGGCAGATTCACAGGCAGAGGAGAGCGCGGATGTGAGCAGAACTCCAGCTGGGAGGAGCCTGAGATGACCGCTGCCCGTGGAGACATGGAGACATGCAGGGTCTGGACACAGGTGGAATCAGTGGGGGAAGCAGAGGCCTCAAGATGGAAGCGCTATTACAGCATCTCAGAAGCCAGTGCACAGCCCTGGACCCTCCAGGCTTGACGGCTCTGACAGCTGTGGGCATCTGGGGCCCCACAGCATCGCTGCCCACAGCCTAAGGGTGCAGGGGGGTCAGACACTGGGCATGCCAGATGACCTTCCCGTCCGAGGTACCCGAAGTGAGACCCCACAGATTCAACGACTTGCTCAGATCAATGCATGACCTGGGAGAACAAGTGGACAGAGAGGGGGTTCGCGTTCTGATGTGAACCCCGGTTTGGGCTCCATCGCTTTTGTTTTCCCTCTGCTCTTGCTGGTCTTCCACAAGGGTTGCTTTGGTTTTTCTCTACCCAGGGGAAGCTCTTCTCTCTTCAATTTCGCCACTAAGCCTGCTTTTATTTTCATTTTTTTAAAACCAAATATATAACTTAATTTTTATTTTATAGGTTTAGTTTTCATATAACTTTTCTTCATTTCTACACGAGCCTTGTTTTCCTTAACCATGGTGGTGTAGGAGTTCACAAATGTAGTAATCACTGAGTTATCTTCTGAGTAAGATGCTACAGCCAGCCTGTCTTTAGCTTGAAGACCTCCTATTCACCCCACAATCCATTCCCACTACGTGCGGAAAATGCAGGCTTGCAGGGCAACACGTTCTCACCTTCCTGGAGAGAAACCCCTTGTGCGGAGATGTGACCTCAGGTTGAGCTGTGTCTTGTGGAAAGCAGACAGTCCGGACTAGATAAAATCTGTTGATGGAGAGCTAGCAAATGGCCGTGATTGATACTGCTAGGAGAGCTTGGGAGGTAAAGCCCTGGAATGACTGGAAAGGCCCACATGCAATCGATGCTGGTGGAAAGCCTCAAGTGAAGAGGGACTACTGATCAAAGCCCCGATGGACTTTGGACTGTCTTCTCCCAGTGTGAGGTGGAGGCAGGCAGCAGCCCTATATTCCTGTAGAATCCTGAGGGTCAGGTAGGTCGGACTGGGTTTTGCTGGATGAGCCAGAGCGGGCATTTGTCACTCCTTCTTAACATCAACTTGAAGCTGTTGGCCACAGAGCAAGACTCTTCCTGCCCAGGCTCCTCACCCAGAAGCCTGCCGTTTCTTTTCCCCATTTCCTCTGCCTGGCAAACACGTCTTTAGGCCATGGTTCTCTCTGGGGTGAGGACTGCGAGAACTTTGTGGCCGCTGTTTGCAGTCCACTACAGGCAGTGACTGGGTGGAGGCAAGGGCCGAGGCTGGGGATTCTAGACTACACAGAGCAGGAATGGTCTGAGCATTCAGCCACCATCCCGAAGGTCCAGGGTGCTGGCAATGAGATGTGCAGTTTCTGGTTGAAGAAAACATGACTGAGTGTCTCGGCCCACAGGAAGTATCTGTCGTCTGCTGTTGATGTTCTGCTGGGAACACATGCCACCACTTAACAGCGGACTTGGAGATACAGAGTTCATCCCCCATTCACTGAAGCTCAGCGAGGGCAGAGAGTGTTTTTTTTCACTCACCACAGTACCTCACGCAGGACTCACTTCTTAGCTCATTCATCCCAAGCGTTCATGGTACCATCTCCTCAGTGTCAGACCCACTCAGATTCCGGGAAAGAGCACAGAAATCCTGGTCCTGCTGGGATTTGTTCCAGTGGGTGGAGAACACTTACCACGGAACTTGCCTGTGGCATTCATATAAGGGGGAGTTAGACAAGGTCACGGAAGAACAGGGATGGCGACCTTCTTGACCCTCTGGGTGAGAGTGGTGACTAGTGAGACAGAAATGAGGCCCTGTGCACATGGGTGGACAATGACATGGATTAACACGCCTTTCATACTTTGCTGTCACCTGTGGACGTGGCTGTTTTGCTAAGTGGTGCCATGTTACTTTAGGTATTTGCTGTCATGCAGATGCCAACCTCGTCGCCATTGTCTTTAGTCAGACATGGGCTCCTGCACATGAACACTGGATGTTTATTCCTTCACAGTGACCCACTGTGAATGGAGGAGACAGATGTATATAAAGACAGTGTCTTTATACATGATGGGGAGTTACTTAACTGAGTTGCCTTGAGTGCAGGAGTGTGCATCAGTGACATGGGTTTGTAATGGGGTTGGTGTGCAGCTGATTTTATTTAGTTCACTATTACGTAGCCAGGTTAGACCACATATTTATTCTAAATTTTCGGGAGTTTGGAAGCAAAGAAAATAAAACAATGAGTCCCTGAAGCAGTGATTACTCCACACTTTTTATGCAGACACTGAAAGGTACTTGTGAAGCAGTAGCATCCTCTTCGCAGCATGGAAGGGAGCCCCAGGGATGTGGTTATGAAGCAGCTTGTGTGGTGAGCAGGCAGTAACTGTGATCCTCGCAGTGACTGGTGCTGAGAGAATTCCCTTAAAGAGAGAGAACTGGTCAGTGGTCATCTCGTTGACCTGAGAAACAATTTCATTTTTGCTAGTGTTTCTCAGGGTTATTGCAAGACGTAAACCAGATGAAATAGTCTGAGTGAATCTCACACAATAACGTAAATTGAGCTTTGTTTGTATGGAGCAACTGGATTTGTCTGCTTCATTTGTTTCTGAGTTGAGCAAAGTCAATTTAGCAAACTAGTGACGTTTGACTGACAGAGAATCTGTCACATACTAGTATGTGTATTTAGTTGTAGTCGTTATTGATACTTCCCCTATTTCCTCTATCCCTTGACGAATACCACCTCACTCCTCACCTTTACATTTTCCATTTTGAATTTTAGGATAGAATTATTTTATTTATTTATTTACTTATTAATTTGCATTGTTGTCAGCCCCAGGATTCTTCCACCACCCTGTCACCCATTGCCCATGTACGATCATCTTAGTCTTTTGTGCCCATCCCACCCCTGATTTCTGCCTCCCCAGCTCCCTCTCTTCCTCTGTATTTCAGTTCTGCTGATGGTTAATTTTAAGTTTTTCTTATCTGTTTGTTTCCCCTGTCTCCCTCATATAAGTGAGACCATCCTGTATTTCTCTTTTTCTTTCTGGTTTATTTTTGCTGGCATGATTCCTTCTAGCTCCATCCATGTAGCTGTAAATGACATAAGTTTGCCTTTCCTGCTAAATTTCTAGAATTCTTTGGGAACTTGCCCTTCGGAGATAGGGTTTTTCAAGCACTTTATTCCTGTCACAAACAAGGCTTAGCTCAATATTTCATCTATTATTAATAAAAGGATGATGGGGTCTAGATGCAGTGACTAATATTGCCTCCAGTGCCATCCGTGGCCTCCACAGCCAGACATGTGTGACCGAATCTTCCTCACAGGTCTTTTGTCTCCCAGCTAAGCTTCTTCGTCCCGGAAGCCTCTATTCGCACTTCTCTCCTCAGCATCCAGAATGCACAGGGGCGGATGTTCCAACTGACTTGTAATGTGATGGCCTGTCATGCTCAATGGAGACAGCTCCGTGCTGTCCTATCGCATCCCAGAGCCTGGGTCTCTTGGAGGCTACAGTCTCCAGGGAAATGGAGTTGTAGCCTTGGTATTAGCAGTCTCTGCTTTTGCATCTGTGGCCACGTTACACAATCACCTCCTTTTCTTCTGTTGGATAAAGAAGCCCATCGATCCAGAGAGAAAGGCAGCCAGCATAGAAATCCCAGCAGGAATGAAGCTTGCATTTCTCTATACAGGGGCCTCACCCTGCTCGCCCACTCTCCCAAGATGCAGCTTTCCATTTCTCTGGCAGAAGGTGTGCGGGCACCAGGGGCAGGCAGAGCCCAGCCCCCTGGTGGGGGTTCATTCAGAGCTCATTCCTTGCTCTATTCCAGGAAGCAGTGCTGGTGAGAAGGACTGGTCTCCAGGGCATCCAATATACTCGTGAGACTGTTTCATGGCCTGAGTTTCTTATGTGTCAGGTGATTCTTTGCACAAAACTTTAAAATGGATATAACTGCCTCAAACCAGTGAGGATGGCTGAATAGATATTACAGCTTAGTACAGCCTAAGCACCACACTCTCTTCCCCTTTCCTGGGAACACATTTTAATGCCCTTGGCTTTGATCTTCTCCTGAAAGGGCCTTTACAGATCATGTGAAAATGAAGGTGACAAACCCAAGTGTACAAGTCCTGAACTCTCTGAAGTTGACAGTGGTTCTGGGGAGGTGAGCTTCACCATATATCCTGGCATCTCTGTGTTCAGAGGCAGGTAGACAGATAGGTGGAAAGGTGTATAGACAGGTAGATATATAGGCAGGTACATAGATAAGTGGGTAGGTAGGTGAATTTGTGCAAAGGAAGGTAGGTAGGGAGGCGTCTAAAATATAGGATTGGACAAGTCCATTAAACTGAGGATTCTGTTCATGTATAGAATGCTTCATTTTTTTTAATTTTTATTTTTTTATAATGTATTTATATACAAACTTCACATTTCTGTGATCTCTGGGGTTCACAGCCCCTTCCTGACCATTCCCACCCTGGCTCCCCCCCCCCCCCCAAGTTGTGTACTTCAGTTTGGTTCTTGGCTTGTTTTGACTTTTCTTCATGGACTTTTATCTTTCCCATGTCCCATATAGTAATTCAACCATTTGGTTTCTGTTTTTTAGCGTTTGACTTGTTTTTGCGATTATGAATTCTTCTAAGTCCATCCATGTTATCATAAAATCATCCAATTTGTCATTTTTAAATGATGAGTAATAGTCCATAGTGTATATAGACCACATTTTTTTTCATCCAGTCATCTGTTTTTGGGCATTTCAGTTGCAATTATAAATAGTGCTGCAATAAACATCCTAGTACAGGTGTCCCTTTGTACCCACATTGAAGTCTCCTTTGGGTAAATTCCCAAGAGAGCAATTGGTGGGTCATATGGTGGTTCCATTTTCATTAATTTGAATGCTTCATTTTTGTTGAACATGGAAGCAGGTAGAGAGATGGAGCTTCAGATAAGAGGAACACCTTCTATCTCTTTAGCCCCTCTAGCACACTAAAGAGTGGGCAATAGCACCCCTCTCACCTGTATCCCAGCTTCCTAACATTTTTGGAATGTCCCAAAAAACATATGACCTATTAATTATGACTGTTGCTCCTAAAGATAAATTCTCCTGTTATTTTGCATTCCCACATCATCCCTGCTGCATGTCACATAGCTTTGCTACTTCCTCATGACATCATTATAACATTTCCTGGCTGGCATATTTAAATGGCTTCTCAGTTTCATTAAAGTTGGACCTGGACATGCTTCCCAGGATCCCTGTGCTGTGGGCTGGCCTCACAGATCACTATCCATCTCTTCCGTCTCAATTTCTTCTTCATTCCACGTGCAACTCCTAACAGTTTTCTCCCAGGGTTTGTTTGATCTACCCTAAACCTCTTGTCAGCCTCACAAACCAGTTACTTCCTTGTGATGACCCAAAAAGAGAGCCACTTAATTCACTTTCTGCTCTTTTGTGAGATTTCTCTGCCACTCACATGTGTTGTGTCTTTATATGGCTAGACACATTTCAAAATGTTCTACAAATCAGAGCATGCTTGAAGTGCAATGAAGGTCACAAAAAACTCTGAAGACTGGTAAGTGTGTGGGTAATGTGGAACGGGATTCCAAGTTGTGAAGCCTCTGGGTTTCCAAGCATCTTCTTACTGCAGGGTGTTCTAGTGCAAGGAAGTTCCCAAATGCAAATATGCAGCTTGGGTTCGGGGAGATCATGAACATGGACATTGGGCTCTTCATAACTAGTCACTGTCCTTCCTTGGGGAGATTTCATGAAAGAAGCTCCCTAGATACAGAGTCTTGGCTGGTTAGTGGGGCACCCCCAAGGGGAGGCGCAGACACACCTGGACACACCTGCATCCCTTTGACCATCTCCTCACAGACCTCAGCACCATACCAGCCTGTTAGGGCAGTGACAATTCCCTGGGACAACCCTGGGCCTGGAGAGAAGCTGGCTGTCTATACCATGTAGAACAGTGTCTACACCTGCCAACGCTTCTGAATCAGAGACTCACAAAGCACTGCCCGACAGAGGTGCTGACATGACGTAATACAGTGGAAGCAAACAAAATAACCTCTCAAATATCCTGTGGTAAAAAATATCTTGTTTCTCAGAGTATCTTAAGATTGCTCTTTTCCCTCCTACCCACAGTCATCACTCACTGGGCATGCTCTCTTCCCTTTCTTTCAAGGTTTGAGTTCCAGTAAAGTCATCAGTCTTCACCATTTTACTCCTTCTGTCTTCCCTTTTTTTCTTATTTCTTTCAACTCTCAAACTCCGAGCAAAACTTCTAGTGAGACAAATCCAGAACAACCTTGCAAGGTGGAAAAGGAAGAGGCTAAATAAGGCCAAATAGACATCACACAGGGTGAGCTGTGGAGCAATGAGGCAGTTAATTTTCTTCCATTTCTGCCATAAACACAAGCTCCCATGGGCTTATTCTGCAGCTCTTGAGGGGATATAGAACTTTGGAGTCAGGTTTTCATGATCTCCACTTGGAATGTCAGGAATGCAGATGTAGAACTGTCAGATTAATATTCTGAATCAAGATTTTCTCTGATCTCTATTTTCATGCTTGTGTTTGTAGGAAGTTAGCAGATTAGTAATTTTGAAACATGCTGTAAAAAATGTTATTTTCATTGTTTCCTTCTAAAGCCTTTGGTAACTAAGTGAATAGAGACCAGATCCCATGATTTTTTAGCATCTGTTTATTTTATAAGCATCTCTTATAAACTATTCACACAAATCTATTTAGTTGTAGATATGTGTCTTGGGTGGTGTTTATTCATTTGCTTATTCATTTTAAGGAGATTAGTTTCTGCAGGTCATTTGAGACCCACTTATAGGCTCAAAACCATTCAGAGATTCAAAATGAAGAATGTGAATATTCTCATTTATTTTAAGATTTTTGCGGTTCAATGATTTAAATATAGTTTTATTGGGGTTGTCCTCATTATTCAATCAAATAGGATACTTTTTTCAATCTATCATCTGGAGGAATACTTATGCTTCTAATTTCATAGCAAGAGTCAAAGGTGACAAAATTTAGGAAACACAGTACGTTCAGAAGAGGAAATTTGAGGAAGGAGAATGTGGGCTTCTTGGTCATTCAGCTCTGAATTCAAATCCCAGCACAGATTCTGTGGCATGTCAGCCTTTCCCAGCCCTCAGTCTGTGACAAAAGACACCTGGCACTGGGACCAGCAGATATTCAGCTCACAGCGAAATGCAAGTCCTGCCTGCCCCCTTCTAACACAGAACCATTTAAATGCCATATTTCTGTGGAGTGCTGATAACTGTTAAAGAGATATGCCTTAGATAAAGGAATACCTTTATTCTTGTCCATCTCTGGCAAAACTGAGATGGTTACTGCCAAGTCTCTTATCTGTTACAGCAGCCCCCTAACCTCCTAGGAATGTCCCATTGAAGAGACATGTTCCCTGAAAGATAAAGGTTACCCCACAGGTGCTTTTCCTGTTAGGCAATGAATCCCCGTACCTTCTACGCTATGTGCTACATACCATGGAATCCTGGGTCTTTACCTTGTTTTCATTGTAATCATTCCTTTGCCAAGGTATATAAGGAAACCCTAAGCCCATAATAAATGGCTCAGTTCATGTTCACTGAGCCTGGATTTATGATGTGAGTTCGCCTCTGTCTCAGATCATTACCAATCTCTTTTGTCCTTTCTGCTTCTTTCCCCACCCACAGCTCCCAGCCATTTTCACTACAGAAAATATCCCACACTTGGGTATTTTTCACAAGCCCCAGTTACAAAAGATGTATAGGAGTTCTGGAAGGGACGGGTAAAGAGAGTCTTCGTGGGTGGTTACATAACCTGACAGGCACAGTTCTTGGTAAGCCATAAATGTAAAGCAGGAACATTTTTGTTCCTTATGATTTTTATGTAACTATATGGGAGGCATGGAAACCAATTATATTTTGACTTATATTACAAAGCTGTTGCCAAACACCCTGTACTTAAGTCAGGCTTCCCATGGAGAGACTAATGTCGGGTGCAATTCTCTATAAAGTAGAGCTTACTTCTCCCTTGGAATATCAGAAATGCACCATCGAAATGCACCTTGAGGGTGTCATTTGTAATATATTTCATTTGAGAATGACCTCTGCAGCCTAGTCGGGCTGGAGAGCCAAGAGAAGAAGTGGTGAGCAGGAGAAGGGGCAGGGGGGAGAGTTTTGTACCTGTTCCCACATGGCCATCTTTCCTCTAGACCTCCCTGTCCATAGGCTGACTCATGACTTGGGGAGAGGAGGGTCCACTAAAGACATTGGGGAAGTTGGGTGCTGGAGCTCCTATAATGCTTATGTCAGGCTTTCTCTTCCCTCCAGCCCCTCCCAGCATCCTGTCATCTCCCCCAAGCCAGCAGTTGATGCTCAAAGCCATGTCTGCAAAACCTGCCCCTCTGCTCTCTTCACCTCCTCTTTGAAGGTGCTTTGGAGTGGTTGAGGATGGATTCTGACCTCTGGAACCCAGAGATTATAGATTAGAGTACTATATCAATCTTTACACCCAGTAAAATGACAAAATTTACCCCCCTTTGAGATTACAAAATCAAAGTGCATTTTTCCCCCTCAGTTTCCACTAAGTTTGTCTGAAAACAAATTACCCGAGATAGAGATACATTTTTTTATTAGTGGGTGTTATTTTCTCTTCGGGATTTGGGGGCTCAGTAAATAATCCAAGTATGAAAGGAAATCTCTTGTACATTGATCTAAGATTGCCAAAAATTATATTGTACTAGACACATAATCCTCTGTCTCAACTTCTAACAAAAAGAGCTCACAATCTGTATATATGCTAACTTGTTTATTGACTGCTTCCCTCACAAGATCAAACCTCTAGGAAGGCAAAAAAGTAATTTCCCCTTTGTTTGACTTCTGTCATCTTAGCACTTATCATTGAGCCTAAGATGTAACTGAGGCTTAATTTACAATAAATAATCTCATGCACCAACAACACAGAGCTTTTTCTTGTTATTGAGAAGATGGGAGGGAGAAAGTTTTGTAGCCTAAGTTACACTGCAATAGCAGGAAGGCTCTCTGATATTATGCAAAATAGTGGTCAATTAACCAAATCAGCCTTTTTAGAGACAAGAACATCTGTTCCTAGTAGACCTGACCTCTTGACTTGGGGGAAGACACACATGGCAGGCAACACAAAAGCACTATTCTGCCCTCCTCGTTGAAGCGCTTGTTGATTTCTGGATAATTTCCCCAGCCTGTGAAGTCACCATGTGTGCTGCGACAATCATGTCACCATTGTTTGTATATAAATCAGGCATGTTTGATTTCTGCACTGATGAGCTGTGGATTTCTAGTGTGAACAGTGAGGCCGCTCCCTGTGCCTCATCTCCAGCTGGGGTCCTCTTTTCTGGGGGGAGAGAAGCCTCCTCTCTGTCTCATAGACTAGAACCAGCAAATCAGTGGACTTGTAAAGTCTGGTAGACTTGAGTGCCTTGCACTGGATAAACAGAGGATTTGGGGGAGATGATTCACTAGATAAAATTTGTTTACATCTTTGAATGTCTCTTCATCCCATCTTCATTTATTCTAGAAGAACATCTGTCATTTAAAACTTAAATAAAGGGATTAAAGCCCTACTGTGGAGATTCAAGGACTGGGGAAATGGATCATTTTCTCACATAAAACATTTGCTTTTACACAGTAAGCATTTGTATCATGCCTGAGGATGGAAGGGAGGAAGTGAGACTAGGTGTTGACACAGCTGTCTTTTCAAAGACACGCTTTTCTTCGATTTTCTTTTTTTCTTTTCTTTCTTCTTCTAGGGATGATTTAATAATGACAGTTGTCAGATTTGTGTTAAATCATAAAGAATAGGTTGGAGAGAATTTTAGGTGTGGCTGGGATCTAATGATGCCCATTCAAACCCCAGAGTTTTGTTCTACAAATAAAGGATGATGAGTATTCTGAGAAAATAACTGTTTTTCTTAGTTTCTTTAAGGAAAGGAAAAGCATTGGCAGTTTCTTTCCTGACACAAAAATAAGAACCATTGAGAGATGTTACTATAGGACTAGCTATGGCCTCATCTCTATAAATGGATGTGAGCTTTGAGAGTGATGGTCCAATAACCTCCTAAGTCAAATACGCAGGTGCATACACATGAATTCAGTGTGTAACCTCTTTTCCCTAAAAGATTATAATTATAATTGGAAAATCAAATTGGACTAAATCAAGCAAATGAGTTAGCCATATGCTAAAAATTTCTGTGCTTCTGGTAGATTTTTAGGATTTTTCAGTTTTAGGAAAATTCACAGGTCATTTGTTAATTTTATTTTTATATATGCAACAAAAATGAGAACATTTAGGAGATACAAAATAATCACACTTTGGGAAGATAGTAAATGTATTATTAGAATTTTATTTTATCTATTTAGGATGCTCATAGAGACATTAGAAACATTAGAAGAACTTTGCTTATATATCCCCTTTTCTCTTTTAATCTTTATTCTGAAAAAAAAGTAATAGTATAAAAATGAAAAAAATACCCTTTGGACAATAATAGTTACAATATATGTATATCATGCAACTATTTTTTAAATATGTATGTGCATGCTTGTGTGTGTGTGTTTCTCACATTGAGTGCATTCTTGTTAATTAAGCAGTTGGTATTACTGGTTTTTCTTATTTGAAAGTCTGATGACTTTGATCCCCATCTTATTTGGAAGTTGGTAGGGAAGAGGAGGAAAGGTATTGTGTACTTTGAACATCAGGTGCATCGATCAACTTATTTTTCAAGTGCTCATCATTCTGATTCTGGACTGGTTCTTTTAGGCTTATAAATTCAATCTGACGAATAGAAAAACAACTAAAATTTCCAATGAACTAGTATACTTTAAAAGAATCTATCTATAGAATTTGTCATGACATATTTTCATCGACTCCAATGCTAAATGCAATCTGATTGTATTATATAATGAGAAGCTCATTTTCTCACTAAAAAATTGATCTTTACAATTATTTATTATATGAGCAATACTCAGAGAAAGAAAAACATTGAAATGAGAAAGTACTCCCTGAAGCTTGTATATGTGTGATTATTTCAAGCAACATTAGAGTGAAAACTAGCTAGTACTAGTTGTAGTTACTATGTGTTTTTATTGGTCTTTTATAACTTGATTAGATGTACTGTATTGAGTCCTACAAAACTAACCTACATAGTATAGATTTAGTAAGATACATATATTGACAAAACAAGAATATATCCCAATAAAACAGAATTGAGAGTTCAGAAATGACTTTATATTCATGCTTAACTGATTTTTGATAAGGGCACTAAGACAATTGAATGTGATGGGGGAAAACTACTATCATTTGTAAATGGTGCTGTAAGAGCTGTACATTCACATGCAAAAGATTGAAGCTGAGCTCCCATCTTGCACCATAAACCATCCAAAATGGAGCTCAGACCTAAACGATAAGACTCATAGACTTGATTTTCCAAAATCATCAGAATCTTAGACTGGGTATTAGTTTCTTATATATGGCATAAAAAGCACAGAGATAAAAGAATAGTTACATTTAATTCCATCAAAATTAAAAATATGTGTGCTTCAAAGGACAACGTTCAAAAGTAAAATAGCACTCCACATTATGTAGGAAAATAACTGCAAGTCATTCATCTCATAGGAGATTTGTATCTAGAATATGTAAACTGTCTCCCAACTCAACAGTAAAAAGACAAGTAACCCAATTATAAATAGGCTAAAAAAAATGGTTAAAACATGGGTGTGAACTTAAGAAAGAAGCTCAGCATCATTAGTCATTAGTGAAATGCAATTTGAAAGCTGAATGTAGTATCGCTTTCCTGTACTTGGGAAAACCTAAATGGAAAAAATCAGACAAAAGGGAGTAGCAAGTGTTTGGAGAAATTGAAGCCTCATGGATGGAGATATAAAATGGTGCAGCATTTTGGAAGATAGTTTGGCAGCTTTTTCATGTATTAAACACAGAGTTCTTATATTGCCCAGTGATCCCATTTTTAGCAAGTGTTTTATAGAGCCAAAAAATTAAAAATATCTAGACATAGGTTGTGCATAAATTTTCACAGTGACATTATTTACGATAGTCACAGGTTGAGCAATCTAGTTGCCCATCTACTGATAAAAAAAATAAATAAAATGTGATATATCTGTGCCATTGAGTATTACTAGACAATAACTAAAAATCAAAAGCTCTCAATTGCTGACCACAGTCTGATTTCCCTCCAGCTTTCTAGTTTTTGTCCCACTGGCACTATTCTTTCATCTCCTTGGAACCCCTGTTCACTGACCCCCCATTTTCTTACTCTCTCCCTAGTTATTTTAATGCCCACTATGTCAATACCCCAAACTTTCTTGACCCTGAGTCTTCATGGCACTCATCATGTCATGCAGCACGCTACTACATGGATGTACCAGGCAGGGATCTTAGTGAGAAAAGACACTTATTGTGTTAGACCGTTTCGATGAGATGTCCATTACTGGCAACTTGTGGAGAAAGAAAGTAGACAGCAGTGGTTGTCAGCAGCTGGGAGACAGGAATAGAAGTAACTGCTAATGAGTAGATGATGATGATGATGATGATGATGATGATGATGATGGAAATGATCTAAACTTAGGATGTTCTTGTTTGCACTACCCCATGAATATACTAAAGACCACAGAATTGTACTTTACAAAGGTGAGTTTTCATTATGAGAATTATGTAACATCTAAAGTGATAAAATTATTTTTAAAAATTAACTCTCTACCTTGAGATGTCAGGCATTATTTTTTGTCTAGCAAGTTCTTTCCTTTATTATAAGTCAGGTTAGAAGCATGGTCCAGTGAAAAGAGAATCAGGTGGGAGAAAAAATAGAAACGAGCATCAGGTGGGACCTTCATTCAAATATTAGTTTGCTTCTTGCCAAAGAGAAGAATTAATTCACTTACCAAAATAAATGAGTTCTGAAAGTGGATTCAAGGAATATGTTAAGACTAAATATAATGTGTGCATATATATGCATATGTAGATACATATGTATATATTTGGCACATGCAAGTTATTATAATTGATAAAAACATTTCAACTCTAAATTCAAAGAGCTTTCCCCACCCATTTTTATCTATCTTATTTCTGAAACATCACACTGCTTCCTTTCCTAATTCAGAAGTCAGTTAAACACTACCTAGCAATGCCAATCTTGTTTTGCGGGGGTGTATGTTTATGTGCATGTGTGAAAACATTTTCCTCCATGTGCAGTTTTCCTGCTAGACTGTGAATTGCTTCCCTCAGAGGCCCTGCGGCCGGGTTTCTTTCCTGTCTGCCAGGGGACCCTGGGCAGACGCCCCAGGAGGTGATGGTTCTGATTAGCTCATAGAGGAAGCAGTGTGCTTAAAATGAAAACAGCATTTTTGAGTGTTGTGGAAAGTGAAAGCACAGCTATGGAGTCATTTAGAATGAATACATAGCCTTACTAAAGACTTTCTAACTTTTTCCTAATTTAAAATGGACTTATTGTATTGTTTATTTAAATACCATTTTGGCATGATAGACTTCTTAGCACTCTGTAGCATTTTAAATATGTTCAAGGAAAGACTTCTTTGTCTTCCTTTTGAAAATTAAATTGAGTGAAAGCGAAATGACTATCTGCGACTGTGTTATCCATTTATTGTTAAATTTCCTCCCTCTTGGTTTTAATTCTCCAGCAACCCTCATGTCAATCCAGCAGGAAAATGTTGACTCTTCTGAGAGATTGGAGGCAGAGAAAAAACAACAACAACAACAACAACACAGCAACAACAAAAAAGAGTGATTGATACTGTTTGAGAGAGTTTAGCTCCTCTTCTGTTAGGTGGAATTCCTCCTCCCTCTTACCAACTTAAGAGACCACCTATCTTTGTGAACATCTAAAAATAGCTCCCAATAGCTCTTAGCACCGTCTCTCCTCTCTATTTTATTTAAAGAGATGGTTTCTGGCACTCAAAAGTTGTGATGCCTTTGACTGTTCTTCAGGCTGCCAGGGGCGACAACCAGCTGGGTCCTCCAAGTCATACAGGGTTTCCTCTCCAACAAGGCAAAGTGTGAAATATTTCAACTAGGATGAAATGTTTCCCAAGACCTTTCCATCCAGGGAACGCTCAAGTTTGGGGAGAAGAGACCCAGGGAATTGGGTAGAATTCAACTAGTTGTCCCCTAGGGCACATGGAGGATATGTGGCTGGTTCTCACACCTGCTGGAGCTTGAATAGTGTCCTGAATCCTGGATACTGGGAAGTAACTAGTGACTATCTGGTCACTCATGCACCCCCCTGCAGGTGAGAAGTCTGGAGTTCAGGAAATAGAAGGGGTTGTGACATTATTTCTAGTAGTAGAACCCAAGACAGGTGTGAGCACTCAAGATCATACTGTGCTGGGTGAGTTCCTTCCACTCGGTGCACTATGGACTCAGAGAGCCCTGGTACATTCCCAACAGTGACTTAAGGTGTCTTGTCTTTGGATTTCAGCGGTCATTTCTGAGCACTTATCTGTGGAATTGATTAGTACTTTTCCCTCTTGACTTGGTGCTCACCCATTTTCCACCTCTTCTGCTGATTGTCCTTCCCTGGGGTTCATCTGGGCCAGGGGATCTGGCCTCTCTGCTCCATGACTCAGCTGCTGTTGAGTGAGACAGAGCTTGGAGTTACTCACAAGGGTGCTGAGCCTCAAAGGGTGAGATTTAGGAAGCCAGGTTGCTCTTCAGTTCTCTCAAGGCACCCTTCATCTCCCCCCTTGCCTTTCCTCGGAAGCAGGTGAGTTAATGTCCATGTCACTCCCTGCCACGACAACCTTCCTTTCTTTCTAAAACCTCTGCTCCTTCAAGAAGGTTGTTATTTATGTGTGTCATGTTTCCCCTCTTTTCCCAGACCACTAGTCCATTCAACTTCTGCTCTTCACTTAGCCCAGGTTTGAACCCCAGATTTGGACTCCTGCTTCCTCTAAACTCCTGCTTCATCTTTAATGAGGTGACGTCCATCCTGCTCTTGACCAAAACCAGGAAAGCTTGACCAAAGCTATGATTCTGACCTGATATTGTCCCTTCAGCCTTTGCTTGTCCCTCCCATGGGGACCATTCTCCAACCTCCTTCACACCCTGATTTCCTCATCCCTTCTCCATTTCAGCGCTCCTTCTGCCAAAGTCCTACCCTCCCTGGGTTTCATAATCAGTTTTCCTCTTGACTGTGTTTCCACAGTGGTGTGGCCGAGTGTTTGTTCTGGTGTGACTGCCTTCTCCCTGCTAAATGCCTCCGCAGAAACTCACAGACACTGGAGATATCAATTCCTTAAGACAAATCTCAGTTGAGTCTCAGCAGTGCCCCAAGTCTTTCTCCATTTCTCTAAAAACCTAGGACTTTTCTGCTGTTATCTTTGTGGAGAAAATTCTCTAACATGTTCTCAACTTTCCTGGAGAATCTACAAGTCTAGCTCTCTCTGCACTTATTCTTACATCCCTCCCTCTCATGGGTCCATCCTTCCCATGGTTCCTCTGTGTTCACACGGTTTACCACAGCCAGTGTCACGACGATGATGGTTTCTGAGGCTAGCATGCATTTCATTTAAATACTACTTACCATTCTAGTAGGCTGTTACCAAGCTTGAGTGGCTAGATTTTCGCTAAATATATCTCTTTAAAATGACAATTGTTCATGCTTCTATTTGTGTTGCAGCAGGCAAGGAACTAACAAAATACCATTTTGGGGGGGTGCCCTCTCACTGATGGAAGGTATGTGGGATCCCACACCTGTGCTGAAGGGCGGTGACCCTCCTCTCAGCAAGAATACAGTGCTACGTTTGTTCTTTTACAACAGAAAGACAATGCTGCCTCTCGTGGCTCTGGCATTTGCAGTTCTTAGAGAAAACAAACAGCAGAGCATAGCTGCCTACACGTACAACATGGAGAGAATTTAATTATGGCTGTCCTAGGATGATGCACCTGTCACAGGCTTGCTGGAAACATCCAATTTTTGAGAGCAGCATCTCCTTGGCTTGCTGTAAACGTAGAGAGAATGTGACCATATCAGCACCCTGAATTTGAATGTCTTCTCCATGGCTCACTCCACTCTGGCAAGTCAGAGCTGTTCCCAGGGAGAGGCAGGTCCATCAGGTAAAAAGGGGGCACTTAGTTTGCATGGGGAGCAGCATAAGCCAGGCCCCTGACTGGTCCTAGGAGTCTCAGGGCCTTTGCAGGTCTGTCGGGTAGAGGAAGGCAGGCAACAGTGTGTCTTGGTCACGTTGTAAGGAGGGGCTACAAGTCAGAGGTCTCTGGCGCACTCTGCAGTGGTGATGATTCACTAGCCCTGATCAGCAGTAGAGGAAGTATTGCTATCCTTCTCCAAGGAA
Organism: Uropsilus gracilis; assembly: GCA_004024945.1. NCBI lineage: Eukaryota > Metazoa > Chordata > Mammalia > Eulipotyphla > Talpidae > Uropsilus > Uropsilus gracilis. The sequence continues at coordinate 41,778 of PVHY01006285.1, forward strand.
GGCTGGGTGGCCTCTGATTCACTTGGACATCAAGATGGAGGCGTGGGAGGGTGTAGAGTAAATAAGCTGGTCAGGCTGTCTTCACCATTATGGCCAGCACCTGCGGTATTGCACCCAGCTCATGATGGTGTGTGGCTCTGCTCCATGGGTGTGCGTGTGCATGAGCCCAGGCCTGGGAAAAAAGGAGGAAAGGGCAGAATCACCCTTGAGGAGGGAGTGCAGAGCATGGAGGGGAGAACTCCTGAGAGGAGGAGGACAAGAAGGGGGACATGAGGAAGATGCAAAGGGAACATGGGGAGAGTCCAGAGAAAGAGCGTGAAGATTCCTGGTGGCCTGTGTGCCGGTTACCTGAGAGCATGAAAGTCTGCAAAACCCACCAAAGGTTCGGACATGCTGCTTTAACTGCTTGAACTGATGTAGAACCTATGCAGATCGGGGTGGTTGCAAACAGAGGAGTTAGACTATGAAGATAGGGTTTGACTACGGAGTGTCTTCTCAACACTGTCCTGACCAGGTCAGCTTGTCCCAGCCCAGAGCTGAGTGTAGTGTCAGTGGGCCTTGAGAAAATGTCTTCTTTGAGTCAAGACTTGGTTATTCTGTGGGCACCTTTCATTCGTGAGGATTATTGCTGAAGGAAGCATATGAACGTGATCAGTTTTCTTAATACATATCCTGCAACTTGAACTTGGATCATGGGTATTTATAAAATGTCCACAACTGAACCCCCCCACTGGAGACTCTGAGTTGACAGATTGGGAGTGTCATCTAGGAGTCCGGAATTCTCTTAAGTTCCACAGTTGGCTCAGATGGGTCACATGTCAGAAGAGCTCTCACGTAAGACAGTACCCCTCCCTGTGCTATGTGGTGCCCAGACCCCTGACATCCACTTCATGCTGTGTGTGAGCCTATGAATTGTGGAGGTTTAGTCCAACAATGGAAACTCCTGGGAAAATCAGCAGGAACAGAGAACTAAACTCAGCCTCTTGTAGGTGGCCTCCCTCAATTTGTAAATTTTTAAATACCCAATCTGCATTATGTTAAACATTACAAAGCCTTTTCAAGTTATCCTGATTGCAGAGTTGTTGAAAGTGCTAAATCCGTACCATCTTAGACATGATGATATGGGGAGAATAGAATTTTCTTTATTCTTCTTCAGTCTCAGTTTTCTTAACTGTAAAATGGAGCCTCTTCAGATTAAATTGAGGTTTAAATTAGCTAAAGGGATTCTCGGAATTAAAGGAACATATTTTAAGTGATGTCTTGGCTTGAATCTGTCACTCAGATGCCAGTGGTTATTCATTGTTATAATTTTCTTTTATTGAGACATGATATGATTTATGCCAAAGTCCTTATTACAGATTTCCAGTGAGAGCTTTGGAATGATGGAGCAACAGTGCCATATTTTATCAGCTCAGTTTTGAGGACTAATGAGCTATCAAATTTGAGAGAATATTTCTATTTGTTTTGAGGATTTTGGGGGGAAAGACAGCACACTGCTTGCTGAGAATGCCATTACCGCTGAAAATATAAACCGTAACTCATGCTATTTTCAGAGTCTGTAGGTGGAGAAATGCAAATTGTGTTTTCATCAAATTTGTTTCCCTTCAGGTAACAGCCTGTGTTGAGCTTCATTTCATGAGGCTGCTCCTTTGAGGTCCTTGGCAGGTAGCCTAGGTGTCTGGGGTGGTGCTCGTACTTCACCCTCCTCCAGACTTCAAGCTCCAGGAGGTTCACTGTCTGTGCCTGCACAGCCTCCCTCTGGGATGGCACAGAGGACTGAGGTCATTGTTCGAGTACCATCTGCAGGGGCAGAATAGTAACAGTCTGCATGCCTTCCCCTTAAAATAATTTCACTTCAAGGCCTGTGTATAGAACCAGAGATGAGCAATTCACGTATAATTGGCGATTTTTATTTCTCACCTTAAAGGTATGTTCTGTGCTCCTCTTCACTGAGTCTTTTGTGACACCATGATGTAAGCAAACAACTTAAAAATTATTCTTATCATGAGACCGAGAGAGAAACTTTATCCTTTATCACAAAATAGCCCATCGACGAATCTCTGGTAAATAAAAGTGGTTAGTTAGAAATATAAGTAAAATCCAGATTTGCTCCTGTTCCTTTTTGTGAATTTTGACTAAAAAAGTTTCTGTAAAAGAAACTTCTGCATGTATGCATCTGAGTTGCCACCATCTCGCCTACAGGCTGACTTCTAAATTCTGACCCTTGTTTACAGGCTAGTGCTACAAATACTTTTAAAAGGAAGATTGTGGTACTTGACTTTGTCCTTAGTAGTTCTGTGTTACGACATAACCCTTGAACTTCTACAGTGTATTACCATACGAGAGGAAACAGAAGGCCTCCCATCATTGGTAAGACAACAATCATCTTGCATGAATGTAAAATTCAAAGTCCTAAGTATCTACTTGGGGCTGAAAAAAAGAGATGAAGAATGTGGCGGATGTTTCAATTAAATAGAAGTTGCTCTTTCTGATCTGTCCCTCTGCATTGCTCATCCTTCCATTCTCTTGAGTAGATCTGGGATCCAAGTTCACACATTTGCCATGACACTTGTGCTCTGGGAGCATCTCCTGTCTTCTTGGGGGGTTTCATACTCAGTCCCTTAGACAAAGCTCTTTGTCCTGCTATCTCCCCATCCCCAACCCCCTCAAACCTGGGTAAGCACTGCTTTTTACTAGTTGATGCTTTCTTCTTTTCCAGAATTTCATATGGTAGAACCATACTTTGGAGCCTTTTCAGATACCTCTGTCACTTCATAACATGCACTTAAGCTTTAAGATGGATATCTATGGCTTCTCATGACTTAATCATATATTCCTTTTTAGTGTAGAGTAATATTCCTCTGTGCATGTATGTAGCTTATTTCTCCACTGACCTATTGAATGATAACTAGGCTGCTTCCAAACTCTGACAATTACAATTAAAAATTCTAGGCATCCAGGCTTTGTGTGGTCATCAGTTTCAAGTGAGGCTGCTTTAATATTTGTATTCTTCCTCTGAAGAGAATGATAGGATACTTGAAATGGGTGATTGTGTGTGTCAACTATTGTCATTCAGTATTAGCAAAATTATGTCAAATCAAGTTGATCGTTTGGCATCACAATGAGACAAGGCACAGAGATGGACTTCATGAGGGGAGCAGGGGTCCTGTTGGAAGAGGCAGGTTTCCTGCTGGTGCTGAGAAGCTGGGACTAGAGAGTTGGGGGGAAGGAGCCACAGAGGTTCTTCTCTCTGGGTCACCAGCCCCACTTTGAGGTGTTTTCCCTTCTTTCTCTTAGTGACTCTAGAGAGTTATAAATCTAGGCAAAGACCTTACCACATAACTGTTCTTTCCCATTCGTTGAACTTGTCTTACTTGTCCTTAGGAGTATTTTATCTCACTGTAACCTCCAATCCACTGTGAAACACCTGATTTTGTGTCCTGCTTGCCTGTTTCATGTTTGCCTAACTATATCCCCCCATATCACCAGCCTGGGCGGGTGTGTGCACAGGATCCCGCCACATGCAGACAGAGGCATCTAGAGAAAAGTCGCCTGCAGATCCAGAAACATCAGGGGCCCTGCTAAGAGCTCTAGATGGCTAAGAGAGTCCCTGCATATCCAGGTAGCATCAAAAACCTCAGTTTCTCTTTCAAAGCCCAAGTACCAAGTATGATAAATCACAGGGTAGCCTGCCTTGACTGACACAGCATGCATGGCCATGCTCTCCCCCCACCAAGTCTCTCTCCAAGCCACCCCTACAGAGCCTTTTCAAGTCCCTAGACTTACAAGCAGATGAGCCAATTAACACGAGAGACCTAGAACTTGAAGGTTTAATGCAATGTCTTTCCTATTGGCTACATAAGAAATCAGGATTACTTTTCCTCCTCCTGTTCCTAGTTCTGTCTCCAGGTTAAGCCTAGAAAAGTCTCAGGTCACAATATTGATATTGGGTGGCAAGAAAGCAAAACAAGTGCAGTGCCAGGAACTACCAGCCATGAGCCAAAACAAGAATCCCGGCTGCAAGTGGTGGCTGGTGCCACCCAGCATCCAGTTTTCAGCATTTGGTTCAGGTACAGAGAAAGCATCGCCTTGCTGGAGGGCAAACCAGAAATGGTGCTTGCCGAGCTCCTGAACTCGGTACCTGGTTGCAGAGAAGGCTCTGGCAGCTGAGCAGCAAAGACTTGGCACTTCTGAGATCCTTCCAGAAACACTGCTGGGGAAATGCCACTCTGAGAATGGCAAGACGTCAGCTAAGAAGCACCTTCAGTCCTATTTTTTCAGAGTGCCATTCCACTCTGAGAATGGCAAGACGTCAGCTCAGAAGCACCTTCAGCTAGCTCTTGCTATGTTGCCCGGGGTAGTCTCAAACCCGTGGACTCTAGTGATCCCTAGTCTCAGCCTTCCAGGTAGCTGGGATTATAGGCACCTGCACTGCACCTGGCTTCCCTCAGTCCTCTTGCCTTGTGCTCCCAAGTCCTGTGACTCTGATTTCACACAGCTTGGAGGAGCCAGGTCAGATCCTCGTCTTTCTCCTGGGCATCAAGAAGCCAAGAAGAGGAAAGACGTGCGGGTGCAGGTCAAGGCTTTTTATACCTTATGTGAGTTTTACCGGGAAGTCTGTGAGTTGAGTATGAAAGCACGTGGCCACGTTACTTTCCCCAGAGAGTCTGAGCAGCATCTGATGAACCATTAAATGATTAATAGAAAGTGTTTTATAATAAGACCTTTCTGAGTGGTCCCCACGCGAAGGCAGTGTGACAATGACAGCGTCTTCGAATTTCTGAACTGTTCCCATGGAGATGCGACTCTCAGCTTCCCAGAAAGGGCACATCACTAAAATAATGCGCTAAAACGAACAATGGCATTATTAAAAATAGAAAGCCTTGTCTAAGTATATTCCCTTCTTAAATTTAGCATATTCTGTCTTCGGGGAGGAGAACAAAAGCTCTTCCCTCCGCACTGGCACTCATGTCTGCCCACCCTCGGCCGATGACACCACCATGCCAGCGCTGTCACTCTGTGGAGCTGCCTCCTCATGTCCTGCCTTTTACATCCTCCCCACACAGGTCACCGTCTTTATGAAGCCATGATGGGCGAAGGAGCGCATCGTTATCATCATCATCTTTATTCTGCTGGCGAGAAAGCTGGAATCGAGGGACATTGACACGGCCATCTGTTATGGCAGCAAGTGGGGGCTGAAATCACCTTGGTGGCTAAAGCCAGTTTTTCCTAGACTCTGAGCTATGATCACCTCTCCCATTTCATTCTGCCTGGGGGGTAGAGTGTTCGGTAAATGCTTGTTGTTAGGGGTCACGTGTGGAATGAAGAAGAAATTGAGACTGAAGAGATTGACAGCGATCTGAGAGGCCAGCCCGCAGAACAGGGATCCTGGGAAGCATGACCAAGTCCAACTTTAATGAACTGAGAAACTCCTTATGTACCCCAGCAAGGAAATGCTACAATGATGTCATGAGGAAGTAGCAAAGCCACGTGACATGTAGCAGGCAGGATGTGGGGATACACAATAACAGGGAAATTTACTTTGGGGGGCAAAGGTTATTTACTAATAGGTCATTTGTCTCTTGGGATATTTCAAAGAAGTCAGGAAGCTGGGTGGCAGGTGAGAGACATGCTGTTGCCCACCCTCTAGTGTGCCAGGGGGGCTAGAGAGATAGGAGGTGTTCCTCTTATCTGAAGCTCCATCTCTCTACCTGCTTCCATGTTCCACAGCTTGTCATGTGGATACATGGGTGAAGCTCTGTCTTTAGGGAAGATGCATACACCCCCTTTTTCTGGATACTCATCTCCAAGGACAGGAGATAGAGACCAGAGGGCCACCTGTGGCAGATGCCCTCCTCTTAACTGGGCAGAGTGACTGAATGGGGTGGATGTGTCCTAGGGATGCCTTCCCCTCTTCATCAACATGACCCTACCTTCCATCCTGGTGCCAGCTGTTGCCATTTTAACTCTAGTTGAATGGCTTCACGTTGACTTTACTTTCTGTTTCAAGCCTGTTTTGTAATATAAGTGCACTATGAGAGAATGTTCTGTTTCCAGACTAAAGCGAGGAGCTATGCTATTTCCACCAAGTACTTAGTGAAAAGAGATGGTTCATTTCAAGTGTGAAAAGTAGCTAAATAGGGCCTGGAGGTAGCAGCTCACCATCTTCTTATTTCCATTCTATGCTGCTTAGAATGACTCAATTCGTCTTTCCATTCAGTCTGGGAATGTGTTTGTTGTTGTAGTTTTCTGCCATTCCAAAGCCAAGAAATTCTGAACTATGAAACTTGCAGTATTTCTGTAAACAAGTGGAAATGACTGATGTTCTCTGTAGCACCTCTATCTGGTTTGGGAAAAATTGACAAGTAAACTTTATCTTACTGTAGAGTTTGCTTTGGGGAAAGAGGAGAAAAGAGTACAGAGGGGCTCAGTTCTTTAGGTTCTTTCCTTTAGGATTTTGGTAATCTGTCTAATTTTTTCAGTAATAATAACTAATAATTATGAGCGCATCTGAGAAATTTTCCAACGTATATCCTATTGATAGATACATGCATCCATGGAGATTGTTGAAAGACAATTTTGAAAGCTCTATAAAAATCTAATAAATCATATATTTGACACAAATTATCTATTTTTAAAATCACATCCTATGGAAATAAACTGGAGTACACACATATAACTATAAATATGTTTACTGCAAAGCCCAGTGAATCCACAGTCTCAAATTATGATATCTCATAAACAAAAAATCTTGACCAATTGACAATAAGAAATTGGATTTTAAAATTTACCAAAAAATAGAATTCTTTATAGCCAAAAAGAATGATTTTCTACATACATCAATATCTATGTATGCATCTCTGTATATATGTATCTCTCTCTAATTTGTTCACATGGAAATAAGCTCACATTATGAAATTAAAAGTGTTTAAAATATGATATATGTAGAAATATGTCTTCTTTCCCATCAACTTAATTTTTTTCATTTTTTCTTCAATGAACACATAAAACTTAAGTGTTTTGGTAATTCTGTTCTCATGTCAACACTCAAATTGGTCTAAAATTTTCAATTATTTTCTCCCAATTGGGGTGGATCTATTTGATACTCATTGATGTTGTCATATCAAATTTGTACAGTTGGGCTCAAAGGCAGAGGCAAATGAGAAATGACTCAATCTTTCCCCCTTTGGCTCTGGTTGCATCGCTATTTCACTGGTCTTCAATCTCTTTGAAATGTGTTATATTTATGTTAAATAGATTAATTCCCAATGAAAGTTCAGGAAAACATCTGTTCACTCTCTAGAAAACACAAACAGTTACATCCACGTTCATTCTTTCTCTGTGCAACAGCAGCCAAAGCATCACACGGGAAGGACTGAGGCATCTACCTTCAGTAGCAACCATCTTGTTCTTGAAATGTAGTCTTCTACCTGAGTGTATGGCTGAAAGAGAGTGGACACTAGCTTGATTCAGTGTCCTTCTTGTTCTTGCTTGGGGGAAGATGCTGAGTCTTCCTGGGGCCGGTTCTGGGAATGTGGGCAATTTACCAGTGACATTTATACGATCACAAAATGCAAAAATGCCCAGAACCTGTAGAGCGGCATGATCAAAAGGACATTCTCCAAGAAAGATTTGAATAATGATGAAGCACTTTTGAGGCCTCTCCTTTTCTCTCATGGGAAGGAATAAGATATACTAAGTATTGCCAATGAAGAATGAATCAGTGTGTTTTCAAGGCAGATAGATCAGAAGACTCTGTCTTGCTTTCAACTATGAAACATTCTCAAAGAGCCCCCAGCAGCTAGGTATACAGAGCACCAACACATCAATTAGGAGATGCTTCTTAGTATCTGGTTTGCTTTATAAGTTTTTCTTGGCAGTCATAGACATGTTATCTAATAAGGGGGGATTTGAGGATGTATGAACTGGTAGAAAATTGATCTTGGCATGCATTCTGAGCCCAGTGACAGTGAAATAGGATGGCTTGCTAGTCTCTTTCCTAATTCATCCATTTTCTTTGCTAACTTTCTCCTCAGTGGCATGTAAACCTCATCACTTTATAGCCTGGTTCCCTGATCTCTCTGTTCTTCATTGGACCCAATTTATTCTTCCAAATAACGCAACAACTGTGAGGAACTTGGGCGTCCTTGTAGGTTTATCATTAGTACATCACCTCATACACAAACGAAAGGAACATCACCCTAGATAATAAAAGAGAAATGATCACCTCTCATTATGAGGAAAAACATGAAATCACAAGCATGTCTACAGATCTTCCGTCTTCAAAGTGTGTTCTCCCAAAGATGAGCTTGCTGGCATTTTGAGGAAGTAGGATTTCATCAGTTGGAGGAGTTTGAGTCACCTGTTTAGTGAAGAAGTGAAGGCTCCCAGTCACTGGCTGGCATTGGGGCAGCGAGGGGGCTTCCTCTCCCACCGGACCCTGATAAGCACCTGGCCATCCACTCACTGTAAGTTCAGAATCAGAGCATGTATTTGCAGATCCCCACATTCAGTTTTCATCCAGTGCTTCATAACTTGAATCCACTGATGGCTCTGATGTTTGAATGCATTTGTCTCCAAGTGAAACCCGTCATGAGATGTACTTGGACATACCTCTGATAGACCAAACCTGAATGCCGTTTAGACCATCTTGTGATTCAGAAGAAGTTCATTGTTATTAATGATGTCATTATCCATGAGAACTCGACTTCCGGTCTGTTTGTTTCCTCTAAAACAAATTAGAATGCTGCACTCACTGAAATGATGATGCTGGGAATTACAGTTAAAACCCAATTCTGTTTCAAATGTCATATCATTTGTTTCCTGGGGTATTGACTTCTTTGTGACCTGTTAGTATATGTCTACACTCAAAGAAGCTAGATATTGTGACTCATATTTCAGACCTTGGTATTTTTAAAGGCTTTTGATTGTTTGCTTGAGCTTATTTCAGTTATTCAAAGTCCTGTGTCTTGCGACATTCAATTAGGCTACTTTTGACTTGTTCCTGCCTCTGGGTAGAGCAGAGGAGATTGAACCACTCTTTATAAAAGATGGGGGGGAGAACCTCTTACACTTTGGTGATTCTGTGCAGTGTTTGTAAAATCAGTTTTCTTTCCATGCTTCAGCACATAATTCTAATGATCAAAAAAAGTGGCCTCACGTGGTGATGTTTTGCAACTTTTCCATAAACCTGAACTTGTCCCTAAATCAAAAGGTATTCCTTTTGATTAAACAAAAATAAAATGAAACAAATCAAACATCACATGGCTAGCTACTTGGTCTGTCCTGACCTATTCCACCAAGGACTAATAATACAGTTGATTTTCTGTCAAAATAGAACTCATTGTATCACTTTCTAATCACTGCCCTGGGCTCTCTTTACGCCCTGACTCTGTATTGCATGCAAATATATGCCATTTCCCCAATACTATTTTTAAGTGAACTTTTTTGTTTGGGAATAAGTTTTATATCCACAGAAAAGTTGCAAAGATTGCAAAAAGTCCATGGACTCACCCTCTTCAGCTTCCCCCATTGTTAACATTTCCCCACATGGGACTCTAAATGTCACCAGACTTTTCAAGATTAACAAGAAGCCATCAAAATGGTGTGCCACCTTGTGTCTTTTGCCAGCTGGCGCTGAACTCTTGGTTGGGTCCCCTTTGTAAATACTGTCCTTACCTGAGTCAGTTAGATATGGCTCGTGGTAATTAACGTGCACTGTCCTTCAAAAGCCAAGAGAAAACATGCACCCAGCATTCTGAAAAGAGCAGCCAGTCTGTCCCTGCTAGGTGTAAAGAACAAGATGAGAAGCTATAAAATGTGAAGCTGCGACCACATGAAGATGTTTTGCTTGGTGGTGGCAATGAACACAGAGAACTGTGCAAGTTTAAAAGGTACAATCTGCACAGACGGTACGGAACTTCGAGAACAAAATCCATGTTTGTTGGACTTTTTGTATTTGATTTTGTGGCCACATGTGCATTTTTTAACAGTGTCACTCTTTTTTTTTTTTTTTTTAGACTGGGTCTCGCTATTTTTGCCCATGGAACCACAGGCTCTCATTGCCGGGGGTACCACAGACCCAAGCAATCCCCAGCCTCAACTTCCCAGGTAGTTGAGACTACAGGCGTGTGCCACCACGCCCAGCTATTTTTTTTTTTTTGGAACTAGATCTTGTTACGGGCCCCAGCAGGACTCAAACCGCGATCCCTAGCCCCAGCCACTTCATAGGCTGAAGCTTACAGGCACAAGCCACCGTGCCTGGCCTTAACAGTGTCACTGATGGGACATAGGGACAAAAACAAAGTGCATCTCTGTGGAAATAGACCGTAAAGCCAAAGTTGCACAATCTCTGCTTCCTTAAGAAAAAAAAAAATCTCAGAAATAAATCAAACATCTAAAATGCCAAAGGGTCACCTATTGGTGACATTCTAAGAGAGAGCCCTTCTTTGAGAGGGAACACATGCTTGTTTTCTCAAAGACAGATCATCCAAGATCAGCATCCAGAATGAAGTTGTTTGGGATCCTGGTTAATTGAGGCAAGAAGGGACCATGACTCTATATGGCTGTGGTCACGGAGGAAGACCCTAGAGTTGACAGATGATCTGATGGAGGGCAGGTCACTCTATTCAAAAGGATTTCCTGGTCCACTCCTGCTGATGCCAGGTCTTAGTTCACCTGTGGGCAAACCGGACTTGTCCACATCCCATCTGGCAAGGCAACCTTGTCCTCTTCCTGCATCGAGTTCCATGACTAAAACGTTCTCAAGTGACTACTCTTGTCTCTCCCTGAACATCGCCACTCACAGTGAACATCTGGAATAGCTGCGCCCTTTCCCAGCACACCCCTATTAGAAACCCCCTTCCTTCCTGGTGAGGCCCTGCACACTTCATTGTCCAACCCTATGAACAGCCATTCTGTCGGTTTTGTGTACATACTGCATGTCTGCAGTCAGGCGTGGGTATACATGTATATGCGCATGCACAGCAGGTGGGTGACTCTGGCATGAATAATGACAGTCGATGCAGAAACAGGAGCCATGAATCCCCTGACGGAATCTGAGATGTGACTGAACTGAGAGTCATCTTGGCAGCAGCTGTGCCAGCAAGGAGAGTGCCCAGGTAGCGCTCTGTGGAAAGCAGAGCACACGCGTGAGGGACATTTGGGGAAGCAGCAAACCACCAGGCAGGGAGCTGGAGGGCCTGACACGATGGCGGTGTCCATTCCCTTTCTGCACCCAGGGTCTACCTGGGCTTGCTCTCTCCACAGACAGTACAGGCTCTCCCCAACCCAGAGAGAATGCAGCCCAAACAGCACAAGCTCACCCCAATCCTGTCACTACAGCTAGGTCTGCCAGCTCTGAAATCAGAAGAAGCTGGCATGGGAAGCAGGCAGTGTGCATCTGGTGATTCTCAGCACTACCTGTGTGTTTATGTAAACCATGTCCAGTCCTGTGCTGGCAAGACAAAGCCAACAGCTGACCACCCAATCCAGCCCCTTTGAAGTAGGACGACCAGGTGAAAGCAGGATAAAGTCTGCTGAAGCCCAGTAGCCTAAGAAATACAATCCAGGGGTCAAGAGAAATGACCCGTGACTGACTGACTTGGTTTACTGCAGCCCAGTTTCTCCTTGAACCTTCTTCATTCTGTCTCGGCCATGTCAGGCCTTGCACTCCCACCCATGACAGCTCCCCATGCCCCCATACCTGGAGCCCCAGAGCATGCAAAGTGCATCTAAACCCTTAACTCCCTAGTAGAGACGCTCAACTGTTGGATGTGGATCCACTGGGTCAGCACCGGTGCTGATACACCTGCTCTTGGCAGCCCTAGCATCCTCGTCTCCTGGGTGCCACTTTCATGCCCGTGATGGCATCTTTGATGGACGTGACTAACCCCCTGCTGGTGGCCTGTTGTCTCCAAATGTGAACCTGCGTCATAGTCTAAGATTTCAAGAGAAATAGACACGTGGGCCACCCCACCCCCTCCCCCACTGCCTCGCGCTGTGCACACCAGCTCACATGGAGAGTTTCTCTAGTGTCTCTAAGGGAGCCCTCTGCTCCCCAGTTCCTGTTTCCCTGGAGCACACCCCCCTTCCCTCTTCACCCACTGTCAAACTCACCTGTTGGTTTTCCACCCCATGGCGTTTCTCAGGCTCCACCTACCCAGTCTAGGCTGAACCAGGCCTGCCGTGGAAGTGGTTCTCTAGCCCCCTGGGAAGTCCTCGGCCAAGGACTTAGGCCCCTGCAGCTGCATGCTCTGTTCCACCATTGGCTCATGGAGTTGGGCTACACCCCTAAGCTTCAAGTGACCCCCACACCCACTATCCTGCTAAGGCCTTTCTTCTGGGGGCCCAGAAATACGTTTGAAGTACAGTAATAGCAGAGTGTAAGCGCTTTGTGGGAGTCATGCCTCTTTCCATAATTCCTGGCCCCAAAGTCAGCTACAATGCCTGGCCACTATAGAATAGTATCTGCTCCATACTCATTTTTTCAAAAAAAAGGTCCTTATAAGTAGGTATTTTCAGGTCTACAGGATATGTTACGGATCTATTTCATTGGCTGTGAGTTGAAAAACACAAGGGTGGAGAAACGATTGCTATTTTATAGCAAATTTTTTCCTACTATTCTGGCACTGGGGCTTTCTGTGACTTTCAAGCTTGAATGAAAATGAATTCATACTTGCAATCGGCTTGTCTTGGAACGATGGGCAAAAATTCTTTTGTGAAAGGTGATCATAGGGTAGCTGTCCAGAGCACAGGTTTAAAGTCTATGTGGGGAAAAAAATCACACTCTCTCACCCTGTTTTGAAGGGTATGAAGCAACCCCTGAAATGGGAGGAGGGTGTGCTCATCAGGGCTCATCTTGACTCCAGAATTGAGTTTAATTGGGGAGACTGTCTCCAATGGATGTGGGCGCTGGGCGTTTTTGATGACAATGTAGGGACTTGCATGTGTGCATAGCAACAAGCCACATCCATCTACGTGCTCCTATTTATATCATGATAGCAAGAAAAAAAGCCTATTTGCCACAACAAACAACTGAATTTCTCTACAGTCTATGTTCTTACAAAATCATTTCAATCTTAGGATGAGCAAAAGGTGGTCTGTCTTCCATGGCAACCATTTCCTCATTAAGATTAAACGCAACAAGTGAAATTAGGAAAGATGGAGCTAGAACAGGAAGCTACACCCAGCATTTGGGTGCTGATTCCAATAGTCCTCATTCCCTCCAAGGGGGTGGGGAGACAGGGTCTGCATTGCTGGTTCAACACCAGGTCTCCAGAAGCCTCTTTGGGCCCAGTTCAGGCCGGTTTTGCTGTTGTAAGACTTCCTGCACAGGCATCCATCCCAGAGATGTTTCTTGGGGTTTCTCTCTTTTAAAAAAAAAAAAATATATATATATATATAATGTATATTTTGCCACAAATAAACTTTATTTTTTATTAATTTATTTTTAAAATATATATATATATTTCACATCTTTGTATTCCCCAAGGTTCACCCACCAACCTCCCCTCCCTGACTGCTCCCTCCACCCACCTCCAGTTGTGCACTTTAGTTTGGTTGTTAGATTGTTTTGACTTTTCCTCCTGGCCTTTTGTTTGTTTTTTCCTATGCCCCATATATTAATGAAACCATTTGGATTTTGTCTTTTTTCTTTCTGACTTGTTTCTGCTAATATGATTTCTTCTGTGTCCATCCATGTTATCTCAAATTTGTCAAATTTGTCATTTTTAATTGATGAGTAATATCCCACTTTGTATATAGATCACATCTTTTTCATCCATTCATCTGTCTTGGGACATTTGGGTTGCTTCCATTTCCTTGCAGTTATAAATAGTGCTGCAGTAAACATCTGAGTACAGGTGTCCTTTTGTATTAGTGCTTTGGTGTCCATTGGGTAGACTCCCAGAAGAGCAATTGTTGGGTCAAATGGTAGTTCCATTTTCAGTAGTTTGAGGGTCCTCCACACAGCTTTCCATAGTGGCTGGACCAGTTTACATTCTCCTGAGGTTTATTTCTCCTCTGAGTCCAGGCAACAAGCTTAGGAATTTTCCCTCATTTAGAACCACCAGGATAATACATGGTAATTCCTCATCTTTGAATCACTGTCCTAGGTTCTTAAATGATTGGTATAATGTCTTGGCTGTGAGCAGACATTTTCTACTTACTCTTTGATCATCTGAATTCTTCCTCCTCCTCATAAATAAACAGCACTCAGTTTTCTTGGTCTTTCTTGGTTTTCACAAAACTAACCATTTGCTGGTTATAGCTTTATTTCCTTACTCTTCATCATTTCTGTCCCAGTGACTTTCTCCTCAATTGCAACCTTGAACACTGTTCGAGTCTCTGCCCTCTAAAATCTTCTTGGGTTTTGCTGTTCCACATGGCAGCTGCATGCACCTAGTCAGGGGTCTGCCATTCTTCCTGCCCCTCCATGCTGCCACCAAAAGCCACCTTTACCATGACTTTGTTGTGCCAGAAGGGAATGGCATAAAGCAACCATGAAACCCAGAGGTCGCTTATGTTAGATGGCATGTTAGATGGGGTGATTCACTCACCCAAGTGGGGTCCCCGAACTGACTTGAATTCTCTTCATATTCCTGGAAACTTACCCAGAAGTCCAGAGTCTGTTATGATTCTTGTCCATGTTTTTCATGCCTGGAAACCCACATCACCTTTGGTGCTTGGAAAAGCTGAGCTTCTTTTGTAAAATCTGAAGTAAATAAATCCTGCAATGACGAAGATAATGAATCAGAGGTTCCCTCACTAGCTGTCTCCAGCCATTACCTCCAACCCTTATTCTCTCATCTCGAGAGTCTGAGACAACTGTTGAAATCACTCACTCAAGTTAGCATTTATATGCTATATTCTTATGAATCTCCTAAAATAGTGATGTTAAACGTATCCTGTATCCATTCCGGAAAGGGCAAGAATTCGACCTGGCAGGGTAAGGCCTGTGTGATGGACAGGTCCTGTCTAGATGGTTCACACTGTGCTACAGGTAACTTAGCAAGGAGGGCATTATACCCATCATGTGCCACTCCGGAAGCAAAAGAGCACAGAGGTCCATAGGCACACGGCAGAGCTGAGGTACAAGTTGCATGTTGCCCAACTCCGAGATGGCGTCATGATCATCTGTGTGAACCAGACGGAAGCCTGCCACCTGTTTGCACAGCTGAACATTGGCAGCACCCAGAAGCAAAGGGGAAGACTTTGATGAGGTTTTCCCATGGCAACTGAAAACAAGTCGAGAAACCCTCCAGAATGACAATGGAAAAGCTAACTGAGAAGCTGCAGATGGACTTTCACAGCCTGGTTTCACGCATACAATTTCCTCATGCAGGGAGGATGCCAACACTGCTGTAATCATCCTATTTGAGAGCTATTAGCCCAGTAAAATGAGTGTCACCCATCCCATTTTCTCTCGAGTGTCCTGGTTTATAAATAACAGGGTTCTTTTTGTTTATTCTCTTAAATCACTGACCGTTGTATGGTCTTAAGTGGAGAGCCTCAAGAGCTTGAGATCACGGTAGAGAGGACTTGCTCTTTATGGGCATCTTCTGTCAGCCCCTGCTCTGGTTTCCTGTTGTCTTGATGGTTGTTGGACGTCAAGGTACCTTCTCCTTCCAAAGATAGCTTCCACTGTTTCCTATTCTGTCTTCAATGTTCTCATCATGTGGATTTAGTTCTTTTAAGCCATGCATTGCAATGGGATGAAATGGAGTGTAACATATTAATCCAATTAGGAAAGCAAACAAGATTGCAAGGTAGGCTGGGAGCAGGTTAGAGACTGTAAGCTGTGTATCCAGGGCTGGTGATCTGTTCCCTGCAGGCCATCACCAACATGTGGAAGCA
Organism: Uropsilus gracilis; assembly: GCA_004024945.1. Classification (NCBI taxonomy): domain Eukaryota; kingdom Metazoa; phylum Chordata; class Mammalia; order Eulipotyphla; family Talpidae; genus Uropsilus; species Uropsilus gracilis. The sequence goes on from PVHY01006285.1 coordinate 57,633, forward strand.
CACCAGCTCCTATATGGTGCAGACATCCCCTGTTGCTGCAGTTGTGGCATAACAAGTTGTGGCATTACAATGGTTCTCAAAGCCTGGTTCCCTGGTCAGTGGCTTCAGGATTACTTGGGACCTTGCTGGAGCCACTCCAGAACCCCTGACTCAGCGTCTCTAGAAGTATAAGACCAGCAATCTGCTTCCTCCAGAAGTTCTGAGATGAGCCCAGGCTTATGGGCACCACTGTATGCCGAGCGCCTGGCAAGTCAGCCAGCATCTTGAGTCAAACGACTGTATCGCTCATTGGGAAGAACCTCATTTCAATTCTGCAAATAGAGAACTGAAATCGGATCAAAAGGGGGCAGAAGCCTCCAACCAACAAGCCGCATCTAAAATGCAGCTTCTGCCACCCAGGTCCCCTCAGGTTCGTATCACTCGCTTGCAGCAGTTGCCAATCAAATGCAGTTCAACAGGGTTTATTTACAAGGGATTTTAACAGGGAAAACAAAAAGTCCTTCAAGCCACAAGTGGCCAGTTATCTCGCCCCAGTCACCAGTTAGTCTCAAATGTTCGAAAGACACATGTCCATGATGGTGACTTTTGCCCTTTCAAGCAGGCACTCTGCCAAGTCCAATCTTTCTCCTGCGCCTTCTCTTTGCTTCTTCTCCAGGGTTCTGTGCTGCTCTGTTTCTCCAAGACTCTACAATTTTCTCCCACAATTACTGATGCACAAACCAATTTTCCAAATCCCTGGCCATCTCCAGGTACCAGCTCACTCACTACGCCACCTTGCTGCAGTGCCACACTCTCCACTCTTCTGCCACACTGGCCACTCATCTGCTGCTGGCCATCCTGGCTCCTTGCCACCACCAGCTCACTCTTCCAGGTAGCTTCTGCCCAGTCTGATCACTTGGGCTACTCTTTACTGGTCCATCATTCTCGTGTCTCTCCTCTTCCCAAAATTATTTCCAGTCTCTGCTCCTTTCCCTTTTTTTTAATTCATTTTATTGATTTGTCACAATTGTGCATTAATTGCTCCCTCCTCCTCCCCCCATATACCCCCTCTGTATCCCCCCTCCATTCACTCCATCTCCCATTTTTCTGCAGTTTGTTGGTTGGTTAAGTTGATATTCAGTTGTTGGTTGTTTGGCCCATTGTTCTCTTCTGATATTTGGTAAATGTGTGTGTGTTTTTGTTTTTGGTTTACCCCAGGGCTTTCCCACTTCACTAACATTTGTTAACTATCCTGATCTTTTGTGCTCTTCACCTCCCCACCTTCTTCCCCCTCCTCCTCTCTCGCTCCATGGTTCAGTCCCATTGGTTGTTTTCATTTTTTCTTGTTTGTTTGTTTTTCCCTATATTCCTTTCCCTTTTTCCCTCTTTTTTTTCTCTAAAAACCAAAGGCTCCAATTTCCTTCTACACACCCTCTAAGTACATTTTCTTGTCCCCTCCTGGGATTTGCAACAAATTAAAAGTACCCTTATCCTGTTTAGGCCTCTTTTACCTCTGTGTTTTCAGACACAGTTAATGGCATTATCACCTAAATTTTAATAATACTGCCCATATTGAGGTCCTGGCTTCAGTAGGACACAGTTGCTCTGTGATATTGATAGGGTGTGCTACTCCACCCCCCCCCCAATTTGTCTCCTGTTTAAGGTTGCAGATTTCAAGGACAGATGCTAAAATGTGGGAATGACCTTAGTTGGAATTTCCCTTCAGGGAGATGCAGGGGGAGAAAGAAGTGAAATGGTCAAGGTGAAACAGGTTTCCTGGAAGGTGGGAAAGCAGGGTATATAAAGGGTGTGCAAACAAAGATTGGGATGGCAATATGGAAATCGGATAGAGAGATTCAATGGAGGAGAGATGGGAATCGGCCATCTTGTAAAGATGTGAGCCACGTGGACTTGACCAGGGCCTGGGGCCCTGCAGTCTTTGGCAGACCCAGGCTAGCCACATGTGTGCTGAATGCAGTTAAGGAGTTTGCAGATTTGAACTCCGTGTTGGAGTTTGTTTTACTGAGTTTAACTTGTGTCTGAAGAGGCCATGGGAAAGTCAGGCCTGAAAAGAAAGTGAACTTTCTTGGTCCGATACCAAGAAGTTCCTGCTACCTGAAGGCGACAAGGAGAAGGCAGCATGGAAGACAAGGAGGAGCACACCAAAGGAGCGCCCCAAAGAAAGATGTCTTCGAACATGTGGAGAGAAACTCTGACTGACTGATTTTGGTGAGATGATCAGGACTGAGAGACTGAGGATTTCTGGGCAATCTGGGAAAAGACTTTGGACAATGCTGAGAAAGGTTTTGGACAATGTTAAAGTAATCTGAGTTTTACTTACATGTTTTCTTTTGTAGTAATTAGAAAATCATTTTGTTAGAAATAAATTAATCTGCACTGATAGTCTTACATTGGTTTGGTATTTTGGTTGAGAAGGCTGGGGATGGTGGTAAGAACCCACGAGTGTAGAGTTTAAACTGTGTTTTTAAGTTTTTCTTTTTGGGTCTGAAAGAGGGTAAGGAAGCAGAGAGAAGCTAGTGTTTGCATATCAATAGTAGGCAGGTACAGTGAAAATGCTCATGAACAGTTTGCAGCCTGCTTGGTAGAGAGAAGCAGGCATAGGTGTGTCCAGTTCCAGTTAAAGTTAATTGCAAAGGAACTGCTAGTAGCCTGCTTCGTAGAGAGAGAAGCAGGCCTGTATGTGTTTCAAGTTAAGTTAAAAAGTCCCTTCGTGGTCGCCCTCTTTTAATATGTGCACTGTCCTACCTTGAGAACTCTTGGAGCTAAGGTGGCTGGTAACTCCAAGGCCAAAGTGAAAGCAATTCATTCCATTAGTTATAATGCAGGAGCTGCTGCATAGCAGATTCTTCCAGAAGCTGAGGATCTAGTTTTGGGCAAAACCAACAGCTCTGATTTTGATGTTTTCCTTTGGGGGAAGGCAGACACAACGCAAAGATCAAATACCTGCATCTGGAAAGGATTGCACATCGAGAGTGATGGGAGGGGAGTTGGAACCTCTGGGATCAGACAGTGTCTTAATGGGCCGGGAAGAGTGCTGGTTGGTTCTGTTGGCTTAGTATTTGGGAGGTAAAGGAAGTTGTTATGAGTAATAGTGACTTTGTAAACCTTTGCTGTTCTTGTCATTCTTAAATTTGGAAAGAACAAGGGGAATTCAGAGCAGATGGTTCAATGTATCTAGTCTGCCTTCACATATGGAATGCTGATCTTTATCCTGTTTGTAAACCACACATGGGTATGACCACATCATGGATTCTTACAGCTCAGATCTCTATTCCCAGATCTGCTGTAATTAGAGTGTCATCCACTGTAGCTCAGGTCCATCCACTCTAGTTCGCTGTCTGTTTCTCTACTAGAGTCAGAGTCCAAAAGCAAGGGCTTTCATCACCAACCTCCTCCAAATGTCTCTCCCTTAACTCGTATTCAAGTGTAATCGAGACTGCTCCCACATCAAGATTTGTCTCCCATCATTAACTCCAAACCGCTTTTTCCCTTTCATTTCCCATGTACTCTTCAATATACTAGTTCAAGACTCAAAATAAGTCAGCTCTTTCTAGTTCAGTTTTCCAAGTCCCTTTCACATTTAAGATGTAACTCAAATACCCCTTCTTCCAGGCATGATTACCTAATTCCCCAACCAAAAAGGGCTGGTCTTTGCTATTCTACAGTGGCAAGTTAGTTTAACTATATGTAGCACTTTGTCAGCAGTTAGGTATCGACTTGTCTATTATTCTTCATTAAGTTTTGGTCTATTTTACAGTATGAAGCCAATTTTAGTCATTTTTATATCATTTCAATTCTTAGGGTAATGTGCACATAAATACTTGTTAAAGTGAATCCAATTTAAGTCTTAGAAGCTGGCCTTTGTATGTTATAAAACAAACGCATGATTTAACTCTTTCTTAAGCAGAATATTTGACTAACTGCCACATTCCTGATCCACCACAATCAGAAAACATTTTCCCTTTCTCAAACCATATTCATGTTTCTGAATTTTCATTAGCAGAGAGCTTTTCTCTTTCCCTTAAAACGGTTCCTTTGTTGTAGGATCTTAGTGTTTGGAGAAATTCATCACACACCCATCATAGATCACGCAGCACACACAAAAAACATACATCAATAAATTTCTTCTAAAGGATGATGAAAAAGCCAAAGGTTAAATTAAGACTTCAATGAATGTTTTGAGAGTGACTGTCCTTCAGATGTTTTTGTGACCACTTACACATGACAGCTGATAACAGACCTTGTGATCTTTAATTTAACTAGCAAATGTTCTCCTTGAATTTGAATTGAATTTTTATTTTATGGCTAAGATGACAGTACAAAGAATTTAAAGTTGAGCGCTAGGTGTTCCTAATGGCCCTGCTGTTTGATCAGATGGAGATGAATGTGTCATGCCCAATTACATAAGGAACAGTTTTGACCATGCAGGACAGATGTTTTCATCTTGTGGGAACATACCGTGGAAAGCAAAGTACATTCCAGATAACTACTAGAGGATTTGGGGTCAAGAACCTTTCAATAAAGAGTAGCTGGGGCTAGAATTTCAAATTTAGCAAAATGTGTTTATAGCTCATTTTTAATTCATGCTTCGAATTGTATTTCCTGTAGTTCTCAGATTATTTCTCATTATAGAGTTTTGTTATACAACCTGGGAAGTAAAATAAATACCGCACAAGGCGTGGCTTTTAGGGTCAAGTGGCCAGCATGATTTGGTCATCTGTTGTGGCCCAAAGCAATTTCTCTAGAAATTAAAGTGAAAACGAACAAACGAATAAGAAAGAATGAAAACAACCAGTGGGACTGAACAATGGAGCGATAGAGGAGGGGGAAGAAGGTGGGGGAGGTAAAGAGCACAAAAGATCAGGATGGTTAACAGGTGTTAGTGAAGTGGGAAAGTCCCAGGGTACACAATAATGGAATAATGTGATAGAAACATAAATATACATATATGTGCAAATTTAAAAAAATTTAAATTAAATTTAAAAAAAAGAAAAAAAAAAGGACAGGGTTATTAGGGAATGGAGAGAGAAAAAGAGAGCCATCTGCATAGAGCCAGGCAGGCAGGAGAGCTGCTTCTCCCCAGCGTAGAAATTGTACTGATTCCTTTTTTTTCTCCATTTGTTTATTTTTTTATATATGTGTTTCACATCTTTGTATTCCCTGGGGACCACCCACCACCTTTCCTCCCTGACCACTCCCTCCATCTCCACCCCTCCTCCCCACCCCCATACTGATCCCTTTTATGGAATTTTTATGTACATGTCTATGGCCTAAATTGTCAACCGGAATAAATTTTATAATAAAAAATAAAATAAGAACAGCAATTTAACACACAAAATATCTTGCTATTTTTAAATGTAAAGAGTGTAAACCATTGAACACATTAACAAGAAGCCTTCTGCCTGGAGTATCTTCAAAAGCACCTTAAAAGTTGAAATGTGAATTTTGGAACTTTTCTTCTATTTCTGCTATCTCTATGCATAAACATAGACAGAACAAGTACCTACTGAATTATTTGAGAGTAAGTTTCAGACATTGTGATGCTTCATTCCTAAGTGCACGTCTTCTTAAAACAAGACCATCCTATAGAGTTGTGGTGCTTGAACCACTTGGAAGAAAATTGATTATATTATTTCAAATAATTTTCCTGTTCTTTTCTTTCTTCTCCTTTTGGAAGTCAAAAAGGTACTTTTTTTATACCCTCTCTAAGTGGACTTTTTGGATATTCTCTTACATTTTCATTCCTCTTTTCTCTTTGCTTCACAATTTGGAAAGTCTCTAGTGACTTATTTTTAAGCTCACTGATTCTTCCCTTGTTTCCATGACCCCATTAAAAGCAAGCTTCATTTCTGTTTCTGTTTAGTTTTTTTTAGTTTTATAGACCCTAATTTATCTAAATTTTTCTATATGTGGCTATATGTACTTGTATACATGCAACCTAGAAATGAAAATTTATGTATTGCGTTTTTATTGCAATAATATTGGCTTACAACACTCTTTATATTTTAGGGTCTTGGCTCATAAATTTTGTGACCACACCCCCCACCAAGGCACACACAGTCTTCCACATAATCCAGTGTGTCCACCCATAATCCAGTTGTTCTCCACCCTCCCCACACCTCCACTAGAAACTTCAGTTTTACAGTCAGATTTCTAGGGTTTGTGATTAGTTTAGTTTTGACATCCTTTGTTTGGTTTCTCTATATTCCACATATGAATGAAATCATCCAGTATTTGTCTTCCTTCTTTGGCGCATTTCACTTAGTATAATTTCCTCCAGTCCATCCATGTTGTTGCAAATGTTGTTGCCATTTTACAAATGGCAAAAACATGGAATATTATTCACCTTTTTAATAACTGAATAGTATTCCAACATGTATATATACACACCACATAGTCTTAATCCATTCTTCCTTAGAAAATAGTGATTTTTTTTTAATTTTTTTAACTTTCTCCTCTTAATTTTCATCTCTCTGCTTAAATTTCCCTTCTGTGCTAGTACATTTCATTTAGCCCTTAGCATATTAATCAGTTGTTTTAAATTCCTGGGCTAATCACCTTAAATTTTCTTCCAAAGTTCAATTTTGTTCTGGTGTTGGCCTTTCTTTTCAAAAGTGCCTTTTATGGTTTTTTTAAATGTGTACTTTTAAAGCAGGAGTGATACATCGGGTAGAGAAAACTAAAAAAGATAATTCTTTATTATGAGGTTTTATGTTTATCTGCCTATAATTTGTGTTTAATTTTTGCTATAGCTATGATGCCAAGAATTAAAATTTCTCCTATTTTCCATGGTTTTGTTTCCCCTTCCATCTTTGGAGTTCCCTGGAGACTCCTTCTAAATAGGGCCTGAGACAGTTGTTTCAACTATACTCCTTCATTTTCACGTACAGACTCTATTCATATGCTGGTAAGGTATGGGGTCAGGTTACATGCTCCACTGTTGTTAGGACTTACTGTTTAATAAATAATCCTTGCCTGTGACCTTTACTAGTACTCTCCAACTCCTCTCCCTGTAAATGACCTGGGAAGAATAAAGGCACAGGAAGTGGGCACTGGTTTTCATTTGGTAATACTCAAATTGATTAGGTTCTGGTGAACCAGCTGACTTTGAGGATAGGTGAAATTATGGAAAACAGAGAGTCCAAGGTATATGTCAAAGTGGTTTCTTTTCTGCTCTTCTTGATTTAAGCAACAGGAGATATTTCTCTGAGTATCTGTAGGAACTGCTAGAGGTTAAACTTAAGAAAATGTATCCTTCCTTCCCAGAATTTTGAGCCCTTAAGACAGTCCACACGGAGCCTCCCGACATTCATCCACTGCAGTCTCTGTTTCTCTGACACTGACTCTATGGGTTTCTCACTCTGGGCTTTGTTGCTTTGTTGCTGAGATGAGATTCTCTTTCTCCACCAATCTCTCCACTTTCCTGTGATATCGTCTCTCTGATGTATCAAGGAGAAATTGTTGGTTTTCATTTTGTTCAGCTTCTTCTTTTTGTGAAGATGGAAACAACTCCTAAGCTCTTAAGATGCATGATTGGAAGCAGGAAGTTCAAAGTTTTTCTGTGTTTGACACAAGAACCAAGCAAATGTTACTCGCTTCAGTTTGGTTTTCTGCCTCTGTGGCCACCTTTATCTAGAACTGAGTCAAGTGAACTCAAATTTCTCCAAAAATGTTGTTGCCTGTTGAATTCTAAAAGCTTCGCATTTTGATTTCATCAGTTTATTTCATCATGGGAAGGGCATCTTTTGGTGATACCGCAGAAGAAATTCAAGGATTTGTTGGGTTTTGGTTGTAACAGTTACACAGTTTTGTGAATTACTAAATATAGCTATGTGCTTGTTAAGTGGGTGAGTCTGATGTATGTGGACTGCATCCTAATAAAAGTATGTATGGGATATATGACTAATCCTGAGAAATTAGCCCTTTGTGAAAGATGCAAAACAAAATTTTGTAATTGAAAGGTTAAGAAAGTTCATTAGTGTTAATATGAATCTATCAACCTGTTTCTGTTCCCTTCGATTTGGATTAAATTGTGCTAGGTGCTCTGCTGATTTTATTTAATTTATCTTTCTTGATTGCATATAAAAAAGAAACAAAACTAAGGTTCCTAAAATAGGACAATTAGGAGCCTGTGACTCCTGATGAACTGTGGTTGATTTACTATTGTCTCTGGTTATAATGACACAATGCGTGATGCTGCCTCTCTGCCCCGCCGCAGCCTGTAGTCCTGGGCATCTAAGTCAGCATTGCCAGGGAACTACCGCAGGAGTCAGTGCTGGCACCGATTAGATGACCCACATGCAGTGTAAGGATATTCACCCTCTTGATTCCATGGTCCTCTCACAGCTGAAGTACCACGTCACTTCTACACATCAAATAGCTTTGGAGCAAGCAGTAGATATTTTTAAATACATAATTGCAATTGCAGTTGAGTTTGAATGGACATTCCATTAGAATAAAAACTCAAGCTAAACCACACAAGAATTTTGCAACCAACCATCTATATGGAAGGTGGCGAAACCTGCCTTTCTTAGCCACATTGGCCAAGGCAGTCAGGTCTGAATCAAGGCTGAGCGCAGGGATCACACATAGGAATTAGCTGTGTGAGGACCAGCTCAATGGATTGGAGTGGCTGCCTGTGAAGATCTGTTCCTAATGAAAGACTTTTATCAGGAGATTTCTAATGAAAAATGTGTGCCTGCACCTGGTGGCTGGGAGGAATGTTTTCAGTCCCTATTTGCCAGTCCTGCTTGGACTGTGGCCGCCATTTGTGAAATGTGGGTTTGGGTTCAATTTGTGTGATTCCTCTTGAGTTCTGAGCTTTGACACATAATGTTCTATGAGCTCTGCAGCTCAGATGATTTTTAAAAGGTTGTTTTCAAAAGTTAAGCCAGCAAAAACTATTTGGAGGAAACTGTGAGACACAGCTCTCTTAGGGGCTAATTTATTAATCTTATAATAAACCTGGTGTATGTTTGGGATGAGTAATAGAGAGAACTTGGCAAGGATTTGTGGTTTAGAAGTTCTCCATAAAAAGGTTTCAGGATGGTATCCAAAAGGGTGAAAAACAATAGCTGCAGTAAGATAACTAAGTAACTCTTACAGGAAGCTCTATTGTAGAAAACCTTGAATGCATGAAAAATTGAGCCAAATTGATATATATATATTTCTGATTCAAAAAAATTATGCAATATAGCCACAAGAGCACATATGCATGAATATATGGCATGGTAAAAGCTTTATTTATTAAAGGAGTAACTATCAAACTTAATCAACCAATTCATTAGCGCATTGAACAGAAGTAGGGAAATTGATGGAAATTGATGTGAAATTGATGGAAATTGATGGAAAAAATTGATGAAATTGATGGGAAAAAGTCTAGTATTTTTAAGTAGAAAAAAATGCTATGATATTGGAAGCCAAATATACATCATTTTCTTTTGCCATCTACATAGAATTCCCTAAAATCTTTTAGAAAAATGATGCTCATAGATCATAGTTTTGCAGCAGATGGTGATGATGGAAGACACAGGAACACTTGCTGATTTTATTTGTGACATGGTGCTTACAATAATTATAAATTGCAGTTTTCGACTTTTTAAACATTTACACAGTGAAATTTATAATAACTTCCAGAAAAGAGTAAGTTGACTGTTTTAAAATCTGTGAAAGCTCTCACCTATGTACAGCTCTTTTGGGAAAGTCTGTTTGAAGTGAAGTGAGTGACTGCTGAGAGATGTTTTGATATCACTGTCACATCAGAGGTCACAGAACTGAGAGAGCCTGACAAGTATAAGTCGAGGGGCAGTGATGCAGCAAGCAGTGAGAATGGAAGTTTGCTGACCTGGGAGAGCCAGATTCACTACAACAAATCTTTTATATAGGAGCAGAGAAGTTTTAACAGAACAATGATGAAATTTTCTGGTATAAACTCTCTCTACTGATAAAAAAGACACTTTTGTTTATGTTGGGTTGGATTTATTGGGAAATGTTTATTTAGTTCCCTCCATGATGTTCATCAGTTCCTCTTCATTTCTTCTTTCTGAGCAACTTTCACTGACCAGCCTCTGAATGTCACCATCTCTGCATTAGACTCACCTTAGTAAGACCTCCTTCGTCTGTCATCATACCAGGCTATCTTCCATGACTTGATCATTTTCCCCCATCTCTGTTTACAAACCTCTAAGACCCTACTCATCAACTCTCTACAAGTGACTCAGGACTCATGCCACCTTCCTAGATCTAAATTGTATTTTCCCTTCTCAATGGGTCACCAGGAAATTTAATCACAGTTTCTGATGTAAGCAGTATTGTTTTATATGCATTTCATTTATGGCTCGATAGTGGGGATGAAAATAAGTCATAGTTATTCATTCAACAAATGTTCCAGGATGGATTACAGATACTGGCTATGTATTAATAAACAGGATGAAATCCAGTCCTGTTCTTATGCACCTGTGGCTCTAATGGAGCGAGATGATTTGCACCTGTGGATCTAATGGAAGGTGAGACTCAGATTCTATTTACAGTGAATTGCTTTACAAGCTACCAGTGGAAAGAGATTTAATGGTTTTCTAGACATGTCCTTACAAGAACACATTGAAGATTAAATTCATTTTGGTAAATTCAGCAGATACTTATTGAACATCCACACAAAAGGCACAGAGGCACCCATCTGTTGTGTTTGAAGTAGGGAGAGGTGACTCATGCTTGGGGAAGAGTTAGTAGATGAGGTTATCATGGTAATCAGGGCAAAGATGTGGAATGTGAGTGTGATGGAGGTATGATGCAAAGGATATGGAATGTGAATGTGATGGGGGTATGATGGGAGGGTATTTACTGGGGTATGATGGGAGGAGATAACCTGAATTATGTTCTATTAGTCAAAAACTATCTTGTCTGCTTGCCGTAGGTTCAATGAATGAAAAGTCATTGAAATAATATTGTTGCTTCTTAGCTCAAATACATACTTGCCAAGACGTGGAATGGGACAGCAGAAAATCTCTTTCTTTTTCCAGAAAAAAAGTGAACAAAACACAAGTAAATAAATGTACTCACACCTGGTGTGAAGGTGAAAATCCTCATGGAAAACTAGAAGCATGAAACAGGTATATGAATGCCTGTGCTTCCCCCACGTTAGCAGTGATGATTAATCACCTTGCAGACCTAAATGACACTGCAAATGACTTTTCAACAAATGAACAAGAATCCTTAAGGTTCACAATGGAGTTTAATTTTTTTTCCTCTTGGCAAAATTTATTTCTTAACCTTGAAATTGAATTTGCCTTTGCTTTATCTGTCTTCTGTGCTCCTATAGATCAGTCATGAGGAATCATCGGTATAAACTCTAAGGCTTATGCTGAGTGCATTCTCAATCCTTGCAAAGTTGGAAGAAAGAGGGAAAATGACAGCCTAATTTTGCAAAACTGTTGGAGAAAATGGGAACTTAGCATATCATTTTATTCTACTTTTAAACATTTAAGTGGCATCAGAGTTCCTGTGCTTATTCAGCTAGTATTTTGAGTAATTTTTGTTGTGACCTGAATAGTAATAAATATTCAAAAATGTATGCAGAACATTTTACTAGATGTCACTTGGAACTGCAGAAGGAGTCACAGATAAAGATGAAAAACACATAATTTCAGGTTTCTTCATCTAAGTAGGGATTTTTTTTCCAACAAAGGAAAAGCTATTTCCCTGGTAGATGTCCTCACACCAGGAAGGACAGCTCAAATGCATTAGGAATGTGTCATCTATGATTAATACTGATGATTCAGTGAAACACAGCAAGATTCTCAAATAATGGGCTTTTTCTGCATTTTAGAAATGCAATCATCTTCACACATGGTCCATGGGATATTTTCATGTGTGTGTTAATTTTTTTCAAGATATTATTTAACATAAGAATAAAGTCTATGAAAGTGCTAAAACATACATGTAAAAGATGCTTCCAGAATAGAAACTATATTCACATATGGGAATTCAATCAATTTATATAATTAAGCCAACTTAAAAATTGTTAGTGGGTTGAGAACTCTCTCCATAGCTTAAGGTTTAAGTCCTTTTTTGAAAATGATAGATTTCTTTTTCTCTCTCCTTTTTTTTTTTTTGAGACTAGGTCTCGCTATTTTTGCCCATGGAACTGCAGGCTCATGTTGCCCAGGTACCACAGACTCAAGCAATCCCCAGCCCCAACTTCCCAGGTAGCTGGGATTACAGGCGCGCACCACCACACCCAGCTATTTTTTTTTGAAACTAGGTCTCACTATGTTGCTCCGGGCAGGACTCGAACCATGATCCCCAGTCCCAGCTGCGCTCCATAGGCTGTCGCTTACAGACAAGTGCCACCATGCCCGACTGATAGAAGATTTCTGATGGTCTGCTGGGATGGGAACTAGAAAACTCATTTTCTTTTTCATTTGTTTGTTTGTTTATGTATTATTGATTACATATTTGTATTTTATATCACTGTATACACCGAGGTTCTCACACCCATTCTCATGGTTGACAGGTTCTGTCACCCATGAACCATCATGTTGCTCTTTTGAGGGATTAAAAACCCCAGTTTTGAAAGCAAATTTGCAAGGCTTTTATTATTGCACTGAAAACCTCAAACCCAGGCTTCGGTCTTACATTCCTATGATAACTCTGTATGGCTATCGTTGAAGTCATTTGTCACATTCTTGGTTTTCGTCTTTCCCAATCTATAAAATCAGTTTCTCCCAGAGCCCAGCTGAGTTTTATAAAAAATTTTGCTATTGAGACTAGTTCTGTGCTTTGCTTGTTAAAGACTTTTCAGACCCCTGGATGTCTACGCAGATATAAAGTCCTATTTTCACAATGCAGGCCTGTTTGGCAACAAGGAGTGTTTCTCGCAGATGCTCATGACCTGTGTCTTCAGTGCAGCCTGGTGGTGGTAATCAGTGTGTGTATTTCTTTGAGAAAAACTGGTTCCTCTGGTTCTTAAGCAGGACTCCCCCTAAGAGCACCTGTATCACAGGAGTCTGGGGTTCGGATGATCTTCGAGGTTGTACCGGCCGACAACAGTTAGACAGTCATGGGATATCGTGATATTGAGTGGATCCCTTGTTCAAACAGTCTTAAAAATTGCAGTTGGAGGTGAATGTTAGTAACATGTGCTTTATTTATTTGTGGTTGACTTGCAAAGGTTAGTCTTTCTTTGAGACTTCCAACTTATTGAAGGGGCTGAAAATGTGCTATGACGTGGAAGAGAAAGGTTTTTTGAAATTTGGTTTATAGGTAATTTTTAACATTCGTGGTGACGTAGACAATAGATTTAGCTTCTCTAAGTAGAGAAGCTGAGCCATTTATCTGAGATTATGGGAAGAAGTGTCCCCGCGAGTGAATTCAAATGCCTCTAGCTTCATGGGAGAGATGGGCAATTGTGCCAGCAGTGAGCCCAGGTCATAGGAAGTCCCATCCCCTGTGCGGCCACCTGCCTTCCAGGACTCGATCTCACTTGGGTGAGTGCCAGTGACACAATCCAGTTCTCTCCAGGCCCAAGTTCTTCTCTGCTTTTCCAGGTCACTGGGATCTGCCCAGAAATGGTTTTGAAAGCTCCGGGTTTGAATCGCTGGAAATACTACTTCCGTCAAAACTGCCGCTAGGGAAGTTAGGATCCTCAGCTCCTTGGTTCCCAGAAATAATCTATTCTAACCAATGAGGTATCTAAGACCTGGAAAACAAAACTGCCCACAGAAAATGCAGTTACCTGCCCCCCCCACCCCCATGCCACCCCATTTCTACCTTATTGGGTACATCTAGGACTAATAATGGTATAAAGACATTTTCTTAGATTTTTGGTTTAGATACCTGACTGGCCATATCATCCTATTCACAATCATGAGCAGATTTACTTCAAGTGATCACATTTAGTGTTATTAGCATCCGAGCACTGGCCATAGGCTTGAATGATCACAGCACAGCATTAGAAATACTTCAATAGTCCAAGAATGTGATACGTTCCCAAGTTGGTTATTGTTTAGAATCCTTTAGGATTCTGGTATTAAGATGAGAACTCGCCTTGTGCCACAGGCTAATGCCCGTGGCAGGAATGTGGGTGATGGGCTGGTGTGGAGGGACTGGCGGGCATGAATAGCACTGAGTGATCAGTTGCTGCACAGAGTTTATTGACATGCTAACTAGCTCATTCTGAAAGACTCTTGATTAGTTCATGTATTTATAACTGCAAAGAAACACCATCCAGGCAACTGCTCATATAAGCTTTTGATGGTGATCAAGTGATACACAACCAGGCTGGCATCCCTGGGAATTTGTAAGCAGAAGGCTGATGATGAAGAGCTTCTGGGGGATATGACTGCCTCTGAGATGTTCCTGCCTGTCATGTCTCTCTTGTACCATGAACCCGTTCTCTCCAGGCTTTCCATCTGCCTTGCTGAAAGATATTCATGGCTAAAATAACTTCATAAAGTCTTCTGCAGATTTCCTCAAAAGAGCCTGTGTAGATTAGACTGTAAGGTCTTCAGTCTTACAGTCTTATTGGTCTTTTGCCCAGTTCTTTTTTCTTCTTCTCCAGGACAGAACAGATCAACTCTACTTACCATATATCTAAGGAAATGCATAAATAGGATGTTTCCCTGCCATAACATATTCCTGTCTATTGTCTCTGAGATCCAGCATCTCTAACTCCTAAATAGATTCAAAATGCAAATGTGCACCTTTTGCATTGTTGTGACCTACTTTTAAGGGAATATTTCATAAGTGTGGCATTCACAGAGATTTTGCCTTTGAATATGCTGTGTGGTGGGTGGCACGTTGGGCACACCTCTGTCCTGGTGTGGGTGTATGGCTGTGTTCACTGCTTCACTGGAAACTCCCTTTTGCCATTCTGTCTTCCATGGTTGTACAATTTTAATGGTTTTCTAATGTCAAAGCTTAATGTTTGGATGGTGAATTTCATTCTGAAAACACTGTCCTATTGAAACCTCATGTGGACAATGGAGAGACAATTTGTAAACTACGTGTCAATTAGGATTATGGATTTGATGTTCTCTGTGACTGTGAGGGAGCAAGATTGTGGCAATGAAGAGTAGAATCAGAAGAATTTGTCCAGTACATTCATATCTGTTATCCCATCATAACTATTACTAGTGACACTTCGCAGAAGGTTCCTCCCATGCATTGCAACAGCTATGGTTTCCTTACTGACTGGTAAAGGTATTCAGTGGTGGCCACCCTTTGTTTTCCCAAACTATAAGGGACACTGAGTAATGGTATTCACACTTGAGGCCACTCTGCCTCCTTTCCAACCTTCCTTTCTTGCTTCCCTCCCTCCCTCTCTCCCTTCCTCCCTCCCTCCATTCCTCCTTTCCTTCTTCCCTCCCTCTCTCCCTCCATCCCTCCCTTCCTTCCTTCCTTCCCTGCAAGTCCCCAAACAGGAAGTAGAAGTGACTTGTTCCCATGTCTATGGGAGTCACTGTTGGCTCCTGAAAGATGGGCACTGCTGACATCTTTCATAGCGTCCACTGGCCACAGTGGCTGCTGGGGAGGCTCCACTGTTATGTCCCTGCCCTTATCATGACATTCAGCCAAGAGTCTGAGGATTATGTTTTTCCTTTGAAGAGACTCCCTCATCTCCAATAGACCCCCTGGAGTCCCACGTTGAGATAAACTTAAGAATCAGTGGTCTATCTTCCCTCTACTCACCCTAATTGAGTCAAGAAGACTTCCAACAGAAGTGGTTCTCAGCCTCTCTCTGGACTGTGGCACCTGAATTTATTTAGAACCAGATTTTTATAAAAAAAACATGTAGCAAGCAGGAACAAAAGAAGGTTTGATCCTGGGTCACATGGTTACAAGCATATCTTTTGCAGGAGACCAGCTTAAGTAAGTTTTGTCTGACTGCTCAAAGGTGGACAGAGTGTGACCTGAAGGAGGCATTTTACAAAGAAAGCTCTGTAGACAGTCAAGGTCTCTCTGCTTTTCCCGCTGCACCAATTGGACAAACATTCAGCAGCTTATCAGAGCAGGCCAGAAATAGAGCAATAAGAACACAGCTCCCAACACACCTTTGGTCTTTATCTAGAGTCCTTGTGGTATTTGCTTTAGCAGCAAACTGGCTAGGCACCTCCTGACACCCCACCCTGTCACATCCTTTGAGAAGCTGTGTTTCTAAAGCATCTGCCTCTGCTGTTCTGTCTTAGTCCTTCCCTGTCTCAGGGAGCTGATACTTGACATCAGAACTGACACTGATTGGTCAGCTCTCCTCTATGGCCCTCCTCTGCAGAAGACCATGACACCCTCATAATCCATGACTTGATCTGCTGCAACGCGTGTTTGGATGTATCGGCATCCATGGCAGCTGTCTGTGAGATGATCGGCCATTTCTTCTAAGTCCTTGATATTTTTTGACAAATAAAGATCCACACATGGAAATTATTTTCATGTCAACCTTTTCAGTAGCAAGTTTGTCAAAATCACTACTAGGCTTATTTCAATTTGATCATTTTCCAAGGTTCTTTTATATTCTCATATATACAAGACTTATTACAATGCTCCCATGTTAGAAAACACTAGAAAGCTAATTTGTTTTCATCATCTTTGCTGTAGTAGGTGATATTATAAAATGAAGCCCCATATCCATGTCTCCAGAGTAAATAATCTAGCTTTTATACAGTCTATGCTTTTGTTTAGAAACATTGATATAAAAAAAGGTAGCTTATCTTTTTGTAATTTTACTTCATGAAGATACTATTGCTCATTTATCTGTTTATTAAGCAGCGGGGTGAATTTTCTTCCTCTTAGAGAAAGCCAGAGGTAACAGCTGATACTACTTGTAGGTAGTCAATTCTTTCCATATTTATAAACAGAAGTCAGTACAATGTGAATCTGCCACTCCTGGGTAGCAAGAATCCCTTTGAGGTGGCAGTGACTGGCCAACATGACCCTACTGGTGGGCAACCGCTTTCTCTGCAGCTAAGGCTTGGATGTTGACTGACACTTGAGAAGGGACTCTGGAAATCTCTGCACTTCTGACACTTGTCCCGCTTCCTTTACTTGTAGTACACGTTCCTGTCTGGTCATGAAAGAGAACTTCCCTGTTGTTCTTGCCTCATTTTCATTTGGCACCTCCTTTTCTCCATGAGCTAATTCTCTGCCATCTGTCTGCTGTTGTCCCTCAGGACATGCAAACTTCAGGACTGCCCAAAGAGGTTGTCCACCCCCTCTGCCTTCTACTTATTTAGTATTTGCATTTATCTGCTTCATTCTGTGTATCCTTTGCTTCAATTTCAGGGATTCACTCTCCTAATCCAAATGTCTAGATATGAAATTGCATGATGGAAGACAAGCAAATAAACAAACAAAGCAATAGCAGGTCAGGTGTCAGAGCCACAGAGAGCTGGCTGCTGGTCAGGGTATATGGGGAGAGCTGACCTAGCTCTCTGCTCCTCCTCTTTTGTGCTTGTAAAATAGGAATAATAATCCCTATTTGAAACTATTTTTGAATTATTTAATGAGAGGAAGTGAAGTATTAGATTCAATTTTAAAAATTCAACATGAAACTGGGTGGCCCTAACCCCCCCCCCACTCCAGGTTGTAGCATTTAACAAAGTACTCTGCTCCCATTGGCTGGTGGCAGTTTAAAAAGGAGGAGAGGAGAAAGCTGCGGGAGAGAAAAGTTGGAGGAGCGGCGTCCCGGGGAGAAACCACGAGGGAGAGAAGTTGGAGGAGCGGCGTCCGGAGGAGCGGCGTCCGGGTAGCGGCCAGAAGTGGGAGTTGGAGGAGAAAGCCCCCTGGAAGAGTGAGCTGGAGGGGACGAGGAGCCATGGCGGCCGGCAGAAGTGTGGCCAGTGTGGAGAGTGTGGCGTCGTAGCAAGGTGCTTGGCAAGTTGGTACCTAGAGATGGCCAGCGATTTGGAAAGCTGATTTCTGCATCAGCCACCGTGGAAGAAGTTTGAAGCGCCTGGGAGAAGTCGAGCAGCGTGGGACACCGAGAGAAAAGAAAGGAAAGAGAAGACGCCGGCGAAAGGACTGGACTTTGCCAAAGTGCCTTCCTCTGAGGTTCAGA
>PVHY01006286.1:0-75675 GCA_004024945.1 Uropsilus gracilis
GGTGGGGCGCCGAGTGCGCGGGGTGGGGGGGGGTCCTGGTCTTTGGCTTCTCGACTCGGTCCTGTTTCGACAGCGAACATGTCTCGGCCTGTCAGGTCAGTGCGGAGTCCGAGGCCTGGAGGGGTTGGAAGGGTTTGGGGGTGAGCGGTGAAGGAATGGGGAACAGCCCGGAGTCGGCCCTCTCCCCTGCCACGCGCGGCCTCCTCCCTTTCGGGGCCCGCGCGCGCCCTTGAGCGTGGGGGGCCCTGCTGGCGCGCGGGGCTGCGCGGGGGTGGCGGCCGCGCGCTTGGGCGCGCGCCCCTCCCCGCCTCGCGCCGCGGCAGGGCCCCGGGCCGCTTTGCTGCCTCCCCCACCCGCCGCACCGAGCGGGCGGGGTGTTCCTCGAACCGCCCGCGGCCGGAGGGGGAGGGGTGTGAAGTCAGCGCCCCCACCCAGGCCCCACCTCCTTGGGCTTGGCCTCTCGCCGCCCACCGGGGGACACCGCCGCCCTCGGACTCGGCTCCCCACCTTCAGCGAGGAGAGGCGGTGACGCCCGTCAGGCCCCTTCCCGCCTCTGCCGGCGTGGGGGTGGGGGTCTCAACCCGCTTTCTCGGGCGGACGGGGGTGTTCGGCGAGGGGGAGGGGCAGGGGCGGCCCTCCGCGGGCCCCGCCCCCGTCCTCGGGTCGCCGCGGGCCCCGCCTCCCCGCTCGGGTCGGCAGGGGCGGAGCCCGCTCTTGCCCCTCCGGCGGGAGTGAGAAGATCCGGCCCCGGAAAATAATGCCTGCCGCTCCCCCCCACCCCCCGCCCGAATTTTCGAGCGGTTAACCCCTGAGCTCGCACTTCCCCTGGCCTGGAAAAGCCATTCCTCCGGGAAGCTCAGGGAGGTGCGGGTTAACTGCACGAGCCAAATCCCGTGTGGTTCTCGTGCCTGCTCCGCTCGGCGCAGCTCTCCCAGCGCGTTGGTAACTCGTCCCGAATAACTTTCCAATAAAGGGCTAGCGTCGGTTAACCGTTAGACTTATTCTGAGAATTTCAACAAGTTTGCTGTTCCCAGCGGAAGGTGTAATCGCCCTTTGCAGCCCTCCTGGCGATTTTGTGGAATGTGCCATTTATGGAGGGGTGTGACAACCCGGGCTGTTGAGGCTTTCCGGAGAGCCGTTGCAAATAAAGGCTGTTCTCCATGTCATGTCCTTGACACTTTCCATTAAGGTTTCGTTTCTTTGCATGTGATTTAGCGATAAGTAGGTAAAGGTTTAGGTTTAAAGTACTAGCTTTCCCATTCTTGTTGCTTCCCTTTCTTCATTCCAAGTTTTGTGAGAAACGGAAGTATTTTGACCTAGAGCTCTAAAGAGGTCTGGAACCCCGGAAAGGGATTTGTTCCACACCGTTCTAGCTCTTGGCTACAGTTATTCTGTCTCCGACTAGAGGTAGGGAGAGACTTCATGCTCCTCTGCTCGAGGTGGGCTTTGAGGAGAAGGCTACCGTCTACCAGACTGCTTTTCTGCCTTCTCATTTCATCCCGCATCTGTAATAACGTGAAGAGTTGCCTCTGCTTTTTGTCAGGGAGACTGAAAAGATCGGATTAGTGTTTGGGGGCAGCGAGGGGGGGAGATAACAACGGACTGATGTGTTCCATCAACTTATTTCCTTTATGGTTGGGTCAAATAGACAATATAATAAAGATTTGTTTTATCAGAATTGGATCTTGTTTTCTGGAAGCAAATTACAGTATTGAAATTAGGCTATTTTTCTCTTTTAACTTCAGTTCACTAGGTTTCGATGACTTTGTTACTTTTTTATACTCATCGCCAGAATTGGAGTTCTCATATTTAGATACTGGACCATGAAACAACTTTATTTGGAAGCTTTGATTTTTATTGGGGATAAATATATTTAATGTATTCCATCAATTTATTGGTGGCATTGGGATTTGTGCACAACTTTTTTTCTTGCTCAGTATGTTAAAATAATTTGTTTATATTGCCCTAATTAAAAAATGAAGTTAATTTGGGCTTTTGGGGGTCATTTAATTATTAATTTCAAAGAAACGGTTTCGGATTATATTTTAGCGATAAAGCCTTTGTAACTATCTTTTAAAAGTCTTTAATATACCATGACCAATAATAAAGCAGAAATAACTAAACTTGAGTTTGGTGGTTTGTTAAATTTTGCAATTAAAAAAAAGTCCTGTGCTAGGGAAGTGGTTTTGTTTTAAGCTGTAGTTTAACAAAAATATAATAGACTGATGGACTAGCAGAATGATCTACTTTGTTTAATCTCGCCCCACCTCCCACCCCCCAAAAAGTTGGAAATGAACTGTCACATTGCGTTTTCTTTGGGGCTGTTTCTGCCCTTAGACCTATATATTGTTTTGGCTCTTGTTTTGATTTTTACTATGAATGTTACTTTTATTTTAATATTAACCTAACTTTAAAAAAAGTTTTAGAGCTCTACTAATGGTTCCTTGACACTAGTTTCCAAATGAAGGAAATAGTCAGCTGTAACAGGGCATTTCCATAAAGCTGTGTAAAACACACCTAGGTTTTGGTCACTATGTTTGATATCTTTACCCTTTGCAGTATCTAGCTAGTTGTATATAAATTAAAGCTCTGATATTTTAGATCTTGCATTCAGGTTTATTTTATAACCTAGTATAGCCTTAGAGCTAGAAAAAACTTTAGGCAAATTCATTTTGCAAGCACTTTAAATGGAAGCCTGTGTAAGGGAAGTCAGTGCCAGTTTGGGCCTAGAACCTAGATACCTTAATTCCCATTCCTGGTCATATTCCTCTTTCCACACAACTCCTTTGTATTCTGCCTGAAAGTATTGATATATTGACATTTTTACCTTTCCAAAGTGCTTTCATGACTTTTGTGAAGAAGGAAGGGAAATACTATTATAGAAGAACTCAAATTTACAAGTTTGCCCAGACTAGAAACTAGATATCTTGAATTTCAGCTTGGTCTATTCCTCTTGTTGAAAACGATTCTAGTCACAAAGATCAATCTGTTTGCTCCTATCTTTGTGATAGAGTACTTGACACTTCTGTGTAGATTGCAAGGAACCTTTAGGTAACATTGCCAGTTTAGGAATGAAAGCATGGGCTCTAATAGTTTGATACAAAGTTAATTTATAATGTTGAGAATGAATAGCTTTCCCAAGTTCCATTTTACTTTTGAATTTTGTTTGGTCTGTGTATGGATTCTAAAAACTGATACCCTCATCAGAAAATCAGTTTCAGAAAATTTTAAGGGAAAAACTTTAACCTGAAAATTCAAGATAACTTGGAACTTATGATACTAAGTATATATACAGGGACAACACTTTTTTTTTATTTTTGAGACTAGGTCTCACTATTTTTGCCCATGGAACCGCAGGCTCAAGCAATCCCCAGCCTCATCTTCCCAGGTAGCTGGGATTACAGGCGTGCGCCACCACGCCCAGCTATATTTTGGGACTAGGTCTCGCTGTGTTGCCCTGGATGGGACTCATGCCACGATACCAAGCCCCTGCCGCTTTCATAGGCTGAAGCTTACAGGCATGACCCACTGTGCCCGGCTATATACAGGGACAACACTTAAAAGTTTAGTATCCTGCCAGGCGTGGTGCGTGCCTGTAGTCCCAGTTACCTGGAGACTGAGGCTGGGCATCACTTGAGTCCACGGGTTCGAGACAATCCTAGTAAATGTCATTGTAGTTGAAACTTGCCCCTTTTATCTCCTCCTGGGTGTTGTCTCTGTAAGAGAACTGATTTTATTAACCTTGGGTCTGGACATTACTAGCTACATGCCACTTTTCTTCTAAAAAGAAACTGCCGGGCATGATGTTGCATGCCTGTAAGTGGCAGCCTAGGAAGCTGCGGCCAAGGCCAGGGATCGCAGTTCAAGTCCTGCTGGGGGCACGTAGCAAGACCTAGTTCCAAAAACGTATAGCTGGGCATGGTGGTGTGCGCCTGTAATCCCAGCTACCTGGGAAGCTGAGGCTGGGGATGCTTAAGTCTTTGTACCCCAGGCAACGTGAGCCTGTGATTCCACAGGCAAAAATAGTGAGACCTAGCAAGTCTCAAAAAAAAACAGCGAGTCTCCAAAAAAAATAAAAAGACAAACCCCTTGTAGACTTCATCCTCAAGGAGATCTCACATAATTGCAAAGCCTGAATAATAGGGGGAGGAGTTAATTCTCAAAAACACTGAAGTATTCATTTCCTAACATACATGTATAATACAGCACTTAAAGTGCAGCTTTTAGAGTACTTTACAAAGCATTTGCTAAGATTAAATGCAGAATTAGGCACTCTACCCAGATCTTGCCTTGTTTTATCCTTATTACAGTCCTAAAATAAAAGATTCTTTTTTTCAGTTATAGCATGCTGAAACAAGGCTAAAAATGTTCAAGGTCATAAAACATAGTAACCAAGATTTGAACCCAGATTTTCTTACAAAGTTAGCATTTTTTCCAGAATACCACTCTTTGGTTTAAAAAAATTTTTTTTTAATTAAATAATGTCTTAAATGTTGAGTATACACAAAGTTTTTTGGCATTATGTAGAAATTATTTCAGGGAAAATGTGGCCCAGTGTGTTAAGTATAACCGGTTCTGTTCAATATTTAAAATGTTTTAATTAAAAGTTTGAAAAATACTAGAACTTGAGGTTAAATCCAGTTCCCTTAAATTTTTAGTGAACACTAGTTTGGAGGTTCTAGCAGGGGATCGCAGCTACTCGTATACCCTCGACCAGGAGAACGGTCTGTCTCTATTCAGGGAAGGCCCTCTTCTTTGACCTAGCGCTCAGCTTCTCGAGGAACGCATGTGGAGCTGTGAGGGAGGAAGGGGACACCTGCCTAGCCAGCCAGATCAGCTGAATCAACCCTGGCGATCAATGGGATGACAGATGTTGCAGCCAGATCACCCTCACATCCTATTAGTGATGTCTTTGAAGCCAAAAGAATTGATGTGTAGAAATAACAAGCAAAGCTGAATTTTGGCTGTGAGAGTCTTAACTACTCTCCTTTCTACTCAACTGGTATTTAATTAGTTGGTTCCAAAATTCTTAGTTTGAAACTATTGGAACTACATAATGTTTGATAGTTCATTTTTTGAGAATTTAAAATGATAGCAGTATGTTAATGTACCATCACCACTGTGTCTGGGAAACTACCTATAAACATTATCTCTAATGACACTTAGGAGTACGGTAAAGGAAAAATAAAAAAGCCCTTCGTTCAGTTCAAATTAGATTTTAGCATCATGAAAGTTAATAATCACTTGGTTTATAGAACTTTCTGAATCTTGAAATTGTGACCCTTTAACAGAAGTCCCTTTCTCAGTCTCAGTCTTTAGTTAAAAAAAAAAAAACCAACCACTTCCAAACTCACTGGAGCTATCACTGAGCAACTCTCCATGCCAGCTGTCCTGTCAGGTCCTTTACGCTATTTCAGAATCTTAAACTGGTCTCCAAGCATAGTTTACATTATCCCCATTTCAAATGTGAGACAGCCGAGCCTTGGGGAAAGTGAGCGATTGGCCCAGTTCTCCAGTAAGAGGTGAAGCAGACTTTCAAATACAAGTGTGGCCAACCCAGGCCTGCTGTGTCCTCCCTCGCTGGAGAACTGCCACAGGGCAGTGCTCTCACACTGCCCTGTGCTGTTCAGTATTGGAAGGGTTATATAATTCAGAATAGGACTTTGGGGGATGATAAACTTGCAAGAGAGCTTAGGAAGGGTGATATGGAGAAAGGAATATATGAAGTGATTAAAGCAAATATATCTGGATGAACAGGAAAAAACAAGGTTAATATGAGGCTTTTGAGGAAAAATGCTAAGTGGTATTGTTTCAAGTGTATGTATTTCATAATGTACAAGGACTAAACATTCCAAAACAACCTAAAGGACCCTACAAAAAAATTAACAGACTCATTTTACATACAAGTATAGGTGCAAAAATATTAGTAACTGAACAACATTAGTAACTGAACACAAGTTATTAAAAATACCATGTAAGGGGAAAAATTACGTAGGGTTTGTCACAGGA
Source organism: Uropsilus gracilis (assembly GCA_004024945.1). NCBI lineage: Eukaryota > Metazoa > Chordata > Mammalia > Eulipotyphla > Talpidae > Uropsilus > Uropsilus gracilis. The sequence continues at coordinate 6,010 of PVHY01006286.1, forward strand.
ACAAAACTTAAAATTGCATTCATATAGCACAAAAAGTGCTAGCATTTGAAAAGTTTCAATGTCAACCACAAAACTTGGTATGTTAAAAAAAAAAACCAAAAAACAGTACATTACAATTAGGAAATTAAGATTAAAAATTGAAGTTGATTTAACTTTATGAGTTACAAACTAAGAAAAGTAAGGGAGTTTTAGCATCTTAAATCAGTAAAACATTGGAAGGTAACATCGTAAAGCAAAAGACACCGGAGGATAATAAATAGTGCTTTGAATTTAGAAACAGTTTTCAAAAAGCTTTTCAGGTTTCCTCAGTTCTAGAAATGAGAAAGCTTATTTTGAATAAAGAGAAATATTTAGTCTATTTTTCCCAGCGTTAAACAAGACTGCCCTGCTGTAACACCACGAGACCATTCACTGGAGTGCATGTGGATGGGGTCCCTTTGGGGGTCCCTTTTTTAGTCAGCATGCCAGAGTCTTTAACATTGGCTACTTGAACATTGTTTGAAATTATTGGGCATGTTGTGAAGTGTTACTTCTGTTTGTATTTTTAAATTCTTAGCTGCAAAGAGAAAGAAAGTGACTTCATTTTAGACTATGTGGACAGCTTCTTGGATTGTTGAGACTGCAGATGCACTTACTGAACTGCTGTGTTGTGCACAGCAGGAGAAAACATCTGACTTCACACTACCACTTTGATCAAAATGGAATATCCCTTCATTTTGTTGTAAAATGTGTTACTATCTAGATTCTAGGAAATGGCACTGATTGTTACAGAATTGTATTGCCGTTATTTTTACATAACTACTATTGAAATAGCTGTAATTATATTTAAATAGCTGTAATTATATAAAAAGATGTCAAGTGTCCATAGGCTGCCAGTGTTTCACTGGAATATAGTCTGTTTTCAGGTGCTTCTTAGCACGTATCTATTTTTGAATTGTGTACCTGTTGGTTACTGACTGAGGAAGGTGATCTTCAGGGAAATTTCATTTGTCAATATAAAATAACCCAGAAGATGAACAACTTGAAAAACTAAAAATTAGTTCAATCAGTCACAGAAATCCACACTGTTGGCCATTGATCTAGAATAACAGGCACAGCTGTCTTTCATGGAGAGGCTACAGCTGCAGCATCTTTGTTAGCAGCAATGTGGATTAGAAATTGTGGGCCTTTAAAAGGTTTTAAATCTCTTTTCTGAGTGACCATTGCTTCCCACAGAGAAATGTAATTATTTAAAACTAGAGATTACCAGAAACTGACTATTGAAATTACAGCCACCAAAATGAGCCTTCACACTTGATAAGGAAGAGCTAAGTAAGTACTTTTGACACAACTAGGCTCAGTGAACAACTTCAGAGCTTCAGATGAGAGATTGATGGACACAGTTCCACATCTGTCTACCTTAACTTTGCCAAGAAATAGGACCAGAGGTTCATCTGAGAGCTTGGTGGCTTCCCCTGCACACAGTCCCTGTGCTCTGAGTTTATCACAACAGTCCTTTGTTTACACTACCCCTCTCTAAATCCTGTACATTTCCTCTGGTGAGATGCTCCACACTTGTCAGGAGCTATTCCCTTCAGAGTAGTCAATAAACCTGCCTGAGGCTACAGATTGTCCCTAAGGTTAAGACAACTAGAAGATTCCACTGAGGTTTCTGAGACACCCTCTCTGCTGAAGACAGGACTGCTCCTGATGTGCATGTCAGCCCTTGAGTCTCCTGCTCTAGGCTTCTTCCTAATTGTGTGGTTTTGTGCTACATACAGTTCAGTCTAGCAAAATTTACTTAATTATACTCATCGAAATGTGCATGTGTGTGACATAAAATATTTTCCTGTGTATAGAGAAGATGGTATAACAATATATGAATACAGGATGCTGTATGAGTTTGTTCATCTGGACTAGAACCACTGGCAAGTTGATTGAAGATTAAGTAGGGGATTGTGATGAGCATCTAAAACTTGAGCCTGGCCCATTCAGTCTCTCTTCCCTTTTTGTACAGAAATAGAAACTTTCCACTTGAAAAACTTGGAGATCTTTCCTATAATATTCTTTCTGCTTTCATGTAGCTAGTAAATATTTTTTGAACTTTATAGTTTAATTGTTAACAAAATAGGTAAAATAGTTGATATATTATTAGGTAAAAGGAACTTGAAGCTCAAGCTAAGTGAAGCAATTTTAAGAAATTACCTTAAGGTGAGTTCAGGTATCCAGGCTTCTATGAAGAAACATTCTATTATCAAATTTGGCATAATCTTTGAGGAATAGAAGAGGTTAATGTCCTGATTTTAAAAAATTATTTATATATAAATTTCACATTATTGCAATCCCAGGGATTCCCCCCCCCCCCATGTCCTGATTTTTAAAAGGAAGAGATAAGCAGATACTCATATCAGTTCTGTAGAGGAGTTAGCTTTGAGGGCCATAGGAAAGGAAGGTTGGACAGGGCAGGTGACAGCAGTGCCCATGGGGTGTAGCAACGCTTGCAGAGGACAGGCTTGAGGAAAATTGACTTTACCAACTAATGCTTGTGGTTACTACACGTTAAGCCTTAACTACACGTTAAGCCTTTCTGAACATTACATTTTTTTTCTGATAAAATTGAATTAATGTTACTTAGCTCCTTGTGTGAGGTGTTTTGCAAGCATTAAATGAGAATTTAGGTGACTGATTGTTATTCTAATTATTGATTCAGCATGATTCACAAAAAAATCTGCTTTGATCATTCACCTCCATAATGTTGAGTTTCTGAGATCTCACAAATGTTTTATTCAGATTTGGTTTTTAAAGTGTTGATGATTTTAGAGATAGAGGTAAATGGGTTTCTTTGGTAAAGGACTGTGGGAGTTTTTTAAACATGTTTAGGGAGGTATCCATACTGATCTAGCCAGGGGACCTGTAGAAAGCCAACTTTGACAGAACACAGATTGGAAAATTCTGTAATGAGAACACAATTTTTTAAGAGCATTTTTTTCAATTTAAGAGCATTTAAAAAATTTGAAATGTATAAGACACTTGTGCTCTTAAAATGATTTCATTTTAACTAGCTGTGTTTTCTGTTGTGGTTTCTAGGAATGTTGAACAAAAAGGTTTATTGCTAAAATGTTTATTTAAACAATTATTTAAAAAAGTATATACAAGGCCAGGCACGGTGGCTCGTGCTTGTAAGCTTCAGCCTATGAAGCGGCCGGGGCTAGGGATTGCGGTTCGAGTCCCGCCTGGGGACCGTAACGAGACCTAGTTCCAAAAAATAGCTGGGCGTAGTGGCGCGTGCCTATAATCCCAGCTACCTGGGAAGCTGAGGCTGGGGATTGCTTGAGTCCATGGTACCCCGGGCAACACGAGCAAAAATAGCAAGACCTAGTCTCAAAAACAAAACAAAAACAAACAAAAAGTATATACAAAAGTATTACAGTTTCTACTTGAACAAGGACTTCAGTAGAGCTTCACATAATGTCCTTGTGAGAATGAAGGGCAGAGGCAGGACAGCAGACAGCTCAAGGTTGCCTCCCTTACCATTGACCTGCAGAAAAGACTGATGGCTAGATCCACCAGGGAGACTTTCATAGCTGTTTGAAAGGGCTTTGTTTTTGGCCTATGCTGCCTAGTTTTGCAGGGAGGATGGGAAAGAGAAATAATACATTAAAATCAAATATCAGTATACAGAAAGTTCTGGATTCTGAAAATAGGAGGCTTTAGTTGTTGGAAATGAAATATTCAGGTGTTCATGTTAGGTGATGGCACAGAAGCAACTAGGTTCTTGGACTGCATTAACCCTGGTGTGGGATAGAAGAGGAAGACAAAGTCACCCTGATTTCCCACCCACATTTAAAAAAACTGTTTAGACCTGGGAGACTTGACTGAAGTGGTATGGAAGAAAATTATTAGGTTGTGAGGATACTTGAAGGAAGGTTAGGTTAAGGGAACCTGTGAAATATTTTTGGGTTGCTTTGTGGCAGGGAGGCTAGCTTTGGAGTCCAATAACCCCAGGGGGTAGGTAGACTGGGCAGATTTCCTCTCATGGAGAGGAACAGTTATGAATAGTCTGACTTGGGACGACCTGAGAGGTTCCCAAGCCATTCCTATTTGTTGACAGAATACAAAGATATGGGTTAAGATTGAATTACATTATCTAAAGCACAGTTTCAGTGCAGATAGTATGCCTAATAGCATCATATTACTCTCTCCTAGCCCTTCCCCATTGGACACTACACTTTGATGGGCTTTGAATACTTAAATTCAAAAAAGGGTTTTTTTACCTTTTCTGAAAAAGTTTTTTTTAAATTATGTTTCATAAAGATAAAACTAAAAAGGTCTTTGGAAATCTCTCACTACAATCTACTTTTTATTCTTAAGCAGTGACTCAACACTTTTTATAAGGTTCTGAGAACTATATTTTATGTTGCAGTTTGTTCCACACAAGAACACAAACATCTGAAACAAGCACTTACTGTTACTTGGATATAGTTTTCTCACATACTTGCTATTTCCTCTCTTTAAATGCCAGTTATACACTCCTGCTTTTGATTTCAGGCGGATTGTGACCTATTGAAAAATATTCTACAGTATCTCATTCTTCTTAATGAGGTTGTTACCACCTGGGTGTCTAGTGAAAAGAGCTGTGTTCACTATTTTGGGGTTTCTCAAAACTCAGATTTCAAATGCTCTTTGAGTACCAAATGAGAAGCATATCAATTTTAGAAAATTAGCAGTTTCTTTTTCTTCTTCTTTCTCATTGACTAGAATGATATAATTTAATTTCTTCAGAATAAAAAATGGAAGTATAGGTTACCTTGAATAAGCCAAATTATGTTGTAGATTATATAAAAGTTTCTCTGAAGCTGGGCTTGGTGACACGCACCTGTAATCCCAGTTACCTGGGAGGCTGAGCCTGGGGATCACTGAGTCCGCAGGTTCGAGACAATCCTGCAACATAGCAAGACCTAGTCTTAAAAATCAAAATATAAAAGTTTCTCTGGTTTGACTTGGAAAATAGTTTTGTACTATTTGAACAGTATAAAACTTAGGATGTCAGTAGTTAAGTGTATGAGTTTGTATTTGAAATGTGTGCTTCGCCTGGTTTTGATATGCCTGATTTTGATGTTCCAGCTTGACTGAGTTGTGCCTTGTGATGTTTTCCCATCTAAAAGGATTAGATGAGCTCACCTGAAAGGTGTGGTGATTTCCATCTGAAATATTCTGACCCTTGACTCTTCAGAATGTTGGTTTTGCATTCCTCACGTTTCAGAAATATAATTTTCTTGTTCATAGTTGCTATCACTGGAAAGAAAGAGCTACCAGTGGAGGTAAACTTATCAGTATTTACTAGAGAGAAATTGATTAAAAGCTTAAAGGGGAAAAAAAATTCTTATTGCTTCTAAACTGTAAGTTATCCACATTTGGTGCCTGAAAGAGTTCTTTTGGTGGTGTTTAACTCTTTACCTTCCATTTCTGCATTTGAAACCCATACAAAACTGGGACTTTTCATTTTCAAGACCCTCTGGTGATCATCCAGGAAATGGTTCTTTGTGCCCAAAGTGCACTTAGCTATCCAGATGTGAGGATTTTATCAGCTTTGAAAAAAAGAGCAGACACAAAGTTTTTGTGTTTCTGTATATTTAAACATTTCTTTTCCTTACTAGTTTACAGTTCTCTTTTTAGGGCAGATGTTTAGATGAAACACCAGTTGATGTGACTCACAGAAATTGATTTAATTTGAATGGTGTCTTTATACTATATTTTATTTTTTTTAGAGACTAGGACTCCCTTTGTTGCCTGGGGTAGTCTCGAACCCACGGACTCAAATGATCCCTAGCTGCAGCCTCCCAGGTAGCTGGAATTACAGGCATGCGCCACCATGCCCAATTTGTATGGTGACTAAAGTAGCTATTACTATAAAATAGTACTCTGGCCTAAACTCTGGCCTAAATGATAACTGAAAACTTTTTCATAAAGTTGGAAATAACAGAAAAATAGGGAAAGTGGTTCAGTACTTCATTTTAATGAAATGAGCAAGAAGTTTTTCAGCCAGTCTCTCTAAATGATGCAATAACCAATGCTCTGTGTATTTTAAAAGTGTTAGTACTGTGTTCAAATAAATATTTCTTGGGGATGTTCATGATGGTGGTGTCCTGGATGGACAAGTTAGTGCTTATAAATTAGTAGCCTCAATTTATTGCATAGCACCTGGCACTCAAAATTATCTGGAAAGATATATATTGTTATTCCTGTTTTACTGGTAAAAAACAGAAGTGAGGGGAAGACCTTTGCCCAAGGACATTTGACTAGTAAGATGTAGAGTCAGGGTTTAAATCCATCTCAGAAATCTGCTTTTAACCTCTATACTGTATTCAGAGTTTGTGTTGCCCTCCCAGTTTTAGTTGTTACTACTTATTTTACATTGAAGTGTTAGTTTAACTTTGATATTTAAATACATCTGCTTTTTTTTTCGAGACTAGATCTCGCTGTTTTTGCCCATGGAACCGCAGGCTCACGTTGCCCAGGGTACACAGACTCAAGCAATCTCCAGCCTCAGCTTCCCAGGTAGCTGGGATTACATGTGTGTGCCACCACACCCAGATATTTTATTTGGACTAGGTCTCGCTCCATTGCATGGAGCGGGAATAGAACCGCGGTCCCTAGCCCCAGCCGCTTCATAGGCTGAAGCTTACAGGCACGCACCGCCGTGCCAGGTTTTAAATACATCTGCTTTGAGGAAGTAAAAATGTTTCTTTGTTTTCAGTTAGAGGTATAACTTCATGCCCCTAGACTTAAACTTGACTCTAAAGCTTTGTGGTTCTGTTCCAATATATCTTCTCAATTTCAAATTTATATTGGAATAAATTCATCGAAATGGATTTCAACCCTAAATAATGTAAACCTTTAAGTAATAGAAATGGTGTGTTGTCTTGAACAAGCATCTTTGAGGCAGGAAATGACCACACAGGGCAATGTGAGCCTGCGATTCCATGGGCAAAAACAGCGAGATCTAGTCTCAAAAAAAAAAAAAGGCAGATGTATTTAGATGATTATTAGAAATCATTATAATGGAGTTGTGTATATGACCCTTGTTATCACGAATCTTTTATTTAGATTGTTTTTTTCCTTTTTGGCTTTAGTGTTTATAAGTGGTTAACTTTTTAGTAGTTAAGACAGGATTCCTTCTACAGTCATATTTTGCTTTATTTGTGTTTTGTTATTTTTATGGTAAATAGTGTTGTGGGAGATAATTCTAATAGTTATGGTTATTTTCACATAGTTGAAAACTAAAATATTTTGAGTTTCAGAGGAGTGAATTTCCAGTTTAATTTTGAAATTTTGAATTTAATCATTTATGTCTGTATAACCTATATGACATTTCTCTAGTTCTCTGTGTTGTAAGCTAAGATAGAAACATAGTAAATAGTCGGTAATGGTGGCACATACCTGTAAGCAGCAGCTTAGGAAGCCGTGGACAGGGCCAGGGATTGCGATTCGAGTCCCGCTGGGGGGCACTTAGCGAGACCTAGTCCCAAAAAAATAGCTGGGCGTGGTGGTGCGCACCTGTAATCCCAGCTACCTGGGAAGCTGAGGCTGAGGATTGCTTGAATCTGTGGTACCCTGAGCAACTGCAGTTCCACAGGCAAAAATAGAGACCTAGTCTCAAAAAAAAAAAAAAAAGAAGCATACTAAAAGAAATTATTTCGTATTGGAGAAAACAACTTTTTTCAGTAAGGAGGTAGGAATTAAATATCTGATAGACTGAATTCTAGTTGTGGGTATGTCCTCTCTGAATACACTTTCCATTCGAGTCCTTCACAGATGCAAGACAGCAGACATAGTTCTTGAATTTAGTGTTCTAAGTAGAGAGACGATCCCTGGCCTCATTAAGTTCAAATTTAGTGGAGATGACATATAGTAGATTATATTCAACACCAGTAAGGGATTAAAGACTTTGAAAGGGGTTGAGGTTATGAGGAACAGCATTCTTAGCCAGTGACTAGCTGGCCCATGTGTTAAGGCAGACGGTGACTAGAGGAATTGCCCACTTCCTGCCTAGGCTCATTGTTATTTGGCAAGAAGTGGAATTATCCAGATACTTTATCGTTTAGGAAGCATGTGCAGGCCCACCTTTCAACTTGCTCTGTGACAGAAATGTAAATGGAAGATGTGGTCGTTACCATCAAGAAGCTCAGATCAGTGAGGAAAACAGCTGGTGTAGTGAGTGTCAGTGTGTGGTGTGAAAAGTATAACTGCAAGTGAAAATATCTTGCTTTATGAGGCTTTGAATTTGTAAGGTGACGATGTCAAGTAACTTAAGTCATTAGTTACCACAGAGAAGGAACTGAGACGTACAGAAATTAGGTAATTGACTCGCAGTTCTAGAATCAGAATCCAATATTTTTACTAACAAAGATTCTGTACTTTTGCAATATAATTCCTTTCTGGAGTGTTTCTAGCAATAAACTAAGGAAGTAGCTGTCATTAACTGTTAGAAAACTCTTATTGTCAAACCATACTCTGTTTAACCAAGCAGCTGCACTTTCATTTTAAAGCCCTAAAATAGCTTAACATGTTTTCCCTTTTACAAGTGAAAAATTCCAGTTTATTTCATTGTTCTTCATGGGATGTGGCTTTCAGCATTCTGGTTACCCGTCTTTATATAGTCTCATGGGGAAAAAAATCTATTGATATATGGACCCAGAAATTGTACCAGTATTTTAGTTGCCATCACACAACTATAGATAGGTTGTAATTACTATGCCAGCAATTTCAGATCCTGTACAATTAGTAGAGGTGAAGGCTTAAACCCTCTCTTCCAAAGACTTCCCTTCCATTGATTCCATATCCCATTTTCTTTGGTTCTACTTAATGCAGAAAATTGTTGACTTTGTATTTATGATGATACTGTTTCTCATGTCACCTGTGATTAAAAATCAGTATTTTTCTACAACAAAGAAGACATTGAATATCTTCATAAAATGAAGGGAATGAATCAAGTCGTCTTTTTGTTTTTTATTTTTAAAGAATTTATTTTTTAGCTGGGTTCGGTGCCTCATGCCTGTAAGCTTCAGCCTATGAAGTGGCTAGGGCTAGGGATCGCGGTTCGAGTCTGGCCGGGGCAACACAGCAAGATCTAGTCCCAAAAAATAGCGGGGTGTGGTGGTGCGTGCCTGTTATCCTAGCTACTTGGGAAGCTAAGTCTGGGGATTGCTTGAGCCCATGGTACCCCAGGCAACATGAACCTGCAGTTCCACGGGCAAAAATAGCGAGACCTAGTCTCAAAAAAAAAGTATTTTTTTATCTTACTACATTTTAAGTTGTGGTTAAATAAAATAAAACCGCATTCTAACCATTTTTAGCCATAGAGTTCAGTATAATGATGGACATTTTTGTGTGCCCAGGTTCCAGAACTCTTCTGCTTATAAAACTGAAACGATACATACCTTAACTTCCGAGCTCCTGGCAACTATTCTATTTTCTGTCTCTGAGTTTGACTGTATTAGGTATTTCGTATGAGATTGATACTCATTTTTTCTATTTTTTTATTGTAAAATACACAAAGTAAAATTTACTGATTGATCATTTTTAAGTGTACTGTTCAGTATTAAATACATTCATAATGTGCACCTTACTTCACAGCTAAGTTCCAAACAGGTTGTCAAAATACACTTCTACCTCGTTATCTTTGCATATTATTTAAAACTGGACCTGTGATTGCATTTTGATTGTCCTGTCTTTTAATTTAAATGCTATCTTAATTGTAATTAAACAGAACTATCCTTCCACTCAGGCTTAAGTGTAGGTGGTGACATGTTCCCTTAATCCTTTCACTTCACTTGTAAAGTCTTCATTTAGCTACAGTGCTTATTAAGAACATTGAAAGCTATGCTGTTTGGATATATAGAGAAGAAAAATAATTTTAAATTTGAGAGTTAGAATATGAAGTAGGAAAATATAAGTTAAGATTTGTTGGAAAGCATGGCTGGGCACGGTGGCCTGTGCCTGTAAGCTTCAGTCTATAAAGTGGCTGGGGCCAGGGATCGCGGTTCGAGTCCCACCTGGGGCCCATAGCAAGACCTAGCTCCAAAAAAATAGCTGGGCATGGTGGCGCGTGTCTGTAATCCCAGCTACCTGGGAAGCTGAGGCTGGGGATTGCTTGAGTCTGTGGCCCCCCAGGCAACATGAGCCTGCGGGTCCATGGGTAAAATAGTAAGACCTAGTCTCAAAAAAAAAAAAAAAAAAAGATTTGTTGGAAAGCTAAAGATCCCTAGCCTGGTAGAAAGTATTTGAAAATCTAAGATTTTCATAGTTTTCTTATAGATAGACCCCTTAATAAAAAGTATTTGTTGAATTGATGGTCATTTTCCTCCTAAGAGGGATTTAACTGTCACCATAATTTGTATTACGGTGTAAATAACTAGATAACTTAAAAATCACTTTGCCTTGAAAAAAGCTGAGTTATAACTTTGATTATCCGGGTGGAGGGTGTGTGTTTACTAAGTACTTACTTAAAAGAACTTACAAATAGTGTTTGTAGTTTTGGTTTGTATCTGTGCTATCATCTTTGTATGATGACTTAAGGTATAACTTAGCTCATTTTACTGTTTTATGTGTATTGGGAGGTGCAAGGTTGTTTTGTAGGAAAGGACAGCATTTAACGTACTCCTTGGATAAGTAATAAAAATATATAGTTTTGAAATACCTTTGGTTTAGTTGCACTTTGCTCTAACAAAATACAAGGGTAGGGGGAGCTGTTGAAAAATAATTTTTAGACAACTATTCTTAATTCTGTTTATGAAATAAAATGAAAAGTCCTACATTTTTATGATTTTAATTAGTCTCTTCTTTTTACAGAAATAGGAAGGTTGTTGATTATTCACAGTTTCAGGAATCTGATGATGCTGGTAAGTTTTGTGATTTCAATAACTTGTCATAGGATCAGCTGGTGGGAAAAATGCCATTTAAGATTTTGACATTTTGCCGGGTGTGGTTGTACATGCCTGTAATCCCAGCTACCTGGGAGGCTGAGACTGGGGATCGCTTGAGTCTGCCGGATCAGGACTACCCCAGGCAATATATAGTGAGACCTAGTCTTTAAAAAGGCGAAAGATTTATACGATCTGAAGAGAAACCAGAGTATAGAGACCTAGTCTTTAAAAAAAAAAAAAAAACCTGAAAAAAAAAAACTGAAAAAAAATCATGTGCTAATTACGATGTGGTAGTAATTAATACATCTCACTATAATCACATTAAACCTTGTACCTGGGAAGCTGAAGCTGGGGATCGCTTGAGTCCGTGGTACCCCGGGCAATGTGAGCCTGCGGTTCTGTGGGCAAAAATAGTAAGATCCAGTCTAAAAAAAACTTGTACCTTGCAATAGGGAATATGTAAGTTTTTTGCATAGTACAGCAACTAATGATCAGACAGTATTATGAAACAACTTGTAAACTAATTAATAGAGAATAAGCAGTGTGAATTACATTAGAATATGGCTAAATCTTACCCAAAAAAGGCCTTCTTTAGAACTTGGTTTTTTTTTTGAGACTAGGTCTCGCTTTTTTTTGCCCGTGGAACCGCAGGCTCTTGTTGCCCGGGGTACCACAGACTCAAGCAGTCCCCAGCCTCAGCTTCCCAGGTAGTTGGGATTACAGGCACGCACCACCATGCCCAGCAATTTTTTGGAACTAGGTCTCACTGTGGGCCCCAGGCGGGACTTGAACCACAATCCCTAGCCCCGGCCACTTCATAGGCTGAAGTTTACAGGGGACAAACTACCATGTCCGGCCTTAGAACTTGTTCTTAATTCCATTATTTAACAAATGCATTTACTGTTTTTGTTTTTTTTTTTGGGAGACTAGGTCTAGCTATGTTACTCGGGGTAGTCGCGATCCCCAGCCTCAGCCTCCCAGGTAGCTGGGATTACAGGCATCTGCCACCGCGCCTGGCTGCTTTTTTTTTGAGACCAGGTCTCCCTACATTGCCCAGGGTAGTCATGATCCCCTGTCATCTTGCCTCTCAGCTCTTGGATTACAGCCACACGCCACCACACCCTGTCACCAGTTTTTCTTTTTTGATCTAATTTTATTTTATAAAGTTAACATGTACACTTTGGGGAAACTTAGAATATGCAGAAATATATCAGGGATAATATAAAAAGGTAACAATCTAATAATCCCAGAGGTAATACTAGATGACATGTATAATTGATTAATATTTGTATGTGTCCATTTACTCCTTAAAATAATCTGTTAAAATAGGGTTTGCTATTATTTCCACTTGCAGATAAAGAAATTAAAGCAGAGGTAATATTCAAGGTCCTTTAACTGACAAATAGCTTTTTGTTAATCTTTCTATCAAAAATGTTACGCTTTTTATTCCCCCTTTAAAATGTAACTAGCCAGGCATGGTGGCTCATGCCTGTAAGTGACAGCCTAGGAAGCCACATCAGGGACCAGGGATTGCAATTCGAGTCCTGCTTGGGGCAGCAGAGTGAGACCTAGTTCCAAAAAAATAACCAGGCGTGGTAGCGTGCCTCTAATCCCAGATACCTGGGAAGCTGAGCCTGGGGATTGCTTGAGTCCATGGTACCCCGGGCAATGTGAGCCTGTGGTTCCACGGGCAAAAATAGTGAGACCTAGTCTCAACAACAACAACAAAGTAACTAAAGTCTTAATATAGAATTTTGGATTCTAACTCACCACTATTTATGAATATCTTTATCACTTAATTGAAAGTTATTTCAAAAATTCCTATAATGGTTACTCATTATCCATGTTATCATTGCTATCATATAATGTTATGTCCATAATGGAATTTTCTGTGTATTCAATCATTTAATAGTGGCAGACACCCCAGGTTACTTTCAGATCCTTGCTGTTAAAATAATGATATAGTGAAGGCCAGGCATGGTGGCGCATGCCTATAGGTGGCAGCCTAGGAAGCCATGGCCCTAGCCCAGGATTGCAGTTCGAGTTACGCAGGGGGCATGTAGCGAGACCTAGTCCCAAAAAAGTAGCTGGGCATGGTGGCACGTGCCTGTAATCTGTAGTATCCTGGGCAATGTGGTACCCTGGGCAACATGAGCCTGCGGTTCCCCAGGCAAAAATAGCGAGACCTAGTCTCAAAAAAAAAAAAAAAATAATAATAATAATAATAATAATGGTATAGTGAATCTTTGGAAATAATCACCATTTAAGATAGTTTGATTTTCTTTAGTTCCTATAGGATTTTTGGAATTGAAAGTAGCTTTCCCCAAGTGCCAGATTATGCTATATTTAATACTTTAGTGTAGAGGTAATTTACTTGATAGTAGTAATGGTGTTAAGGTTATAGAGTTGTGGTTTCTTCATTCTCAAAAGTGCTTAGAATATACACATGCTGCTATAATAATTTTCCAAAAAGTATGAAAATACTGAAACAAATTTTTTTTTTTGAGACTAGGTCTCACTATTTTTGCCTGTGGAACCTCAGGCTCACGTTGCCAGGGTACCACAGACTTAAGCAATCCCCAGCCTCAGTTTCCCATGTAGCTGGGATTACAGAAGCGCACCACCATGCCCAGCTATATTTTTTTTGGAACTAGGTCTCGCTACGTGCCCCTGGTGGGACTTGAACCGCGATCCCTGACCCCAGCTGCGGCTTCCTAGGAAGGCTGCCGCTTACAGGCATGCGCTACCATGCCCAGCCTGAAACAAAGATCTTTTAATAAAAGGGTAAGATATAAAATAGTTGGAGATATTTCACTATGGCTATATTAAAACCATGTGCATGAGGGCCAGTGAGTAGTACACAAAATTGGAAATGATTGAGTAAAGGTGGTAAGATAGAATTGGTAACAAAATTGGTAACTTGGACTTGATATACCCTGTTCCTAACTATCTACCCATTTCCTGACTTTCTCATTTAAGACAGGTAGAAAATAATTTAGTTACAAAAAATTAAAGAAAGCCAGGCTTGGTGGTGCATGTCTGTAATCCCAGCTACTTGAGTCCCGAGTTCGAAACTATCGAGGCAACAAAAAAATAGCTGGGCGTGGTGGCGCCTGCCTGGAATCTCTGCTACCTGGGAGGCTGAAACTAGGGATCACTTGAGTCATGGGTTCGGGACTACCCCAGGCAACATGGCGAGATCTAGTCTCAAAAAAAAACAAAAAACAAATATTAAAAAAATGAAAGAAAACTATTTGGGAAATTCGGCTACCTCACCATTTAGATAGCATAAGAGATAATTGTCTCAGTAAATATCATGATCCTTTATACATGTAAAAGTCATAATGTGGGTCATTGAATTTGAAAAATGTTCTGTCTAGATGAAGACTATGGAAGAGATTCTGGCCCTCCAGCTAAGAAAATTAGATCATCTCCCCGAGAAGCTAAAAATAAGAGACGATCCGGAAAGAATTCACAGGAAGACAGGTAAGAGGCATTGTTAATCTGTTCCTGTTCACTGTCTCCTCTCCGGTGAGGGAGTTTCTGACCTCTGAATTGGGGAAGTCTCCATTTATTTTGGGGAGGGGGGGCTTTTTATCTACTGAATGTTATATTTGCACATTCATATTTTCTCATTTTTCTGGGTCCAAGGTCATAGGTTTGATTGGATTTAACCTAGAAACCAAGGTGATCTCTCCAAGAATGCCTTTGTTGTTACCTCAAACCCCTGAACCATGAGCAAAAAGATTGTTTATATGATTTTTTTTTATTGTAGTGATAGCAGAGAATAATCCCTGTTCCATTCAGTCACAAATCTGCAGAATCATAACTAAGGCCTTAAAGAACATAGTCCGCAAAGTTTTACTGTCTCATAATCAGTTCTCTTTGGTTTAAATAATTTAATCATATGGGGCGGTTTCCTTTGCCTTACTTTTACAGATGAGTTCAGATGAGTTGTGATTTAACTGTAATTAGCTTACAAGACCAGGATTTTATAGCTTTTGCCTCTCCTTTTATGTTATATATACACATCTCATGTAAAGCATGACCTTACAACTTCTTTGATGATGATGATGATGATGATGATAGCTACCATTTATGATTATTACAAGCTTTGTTTTTACTATCTAATTCCCACAAACCTTTGTTGAGGTAAGTCATTAACTTTGAGGGATCCATGATTTTAACCAGTTATCCAGCAATTAGACCAACAAGTTTTAAAACTACGTCTTTTAGATTACAAAGGACATCTTTTACCATTGGACTCTGCCAGTTCCAAATAATACTACGAGCAGTTCAAAGAAATGAAATAATAATAATAATTTTTTTTATTTTTTTAATAGAGGCTAGGTCTTGCTATGTTTCCTGGGGAACCGCAGACTCTGGATTGCCTGGGGTACCCCAGACTCAACCGATCCCCAGCCTCAGCTTCTCAGGTAGCTGGGATTATAGGCGCACACCACCACATCCAGCATTTTTTTTTGAGACTAGGTCTTGCTATGTTGCGCCAGGTGGGTCTCGAACCCACAGACTCAAGCGATTCCCAGTCTCAGCTTCCTGTCCTAGGCTTGGGATTAAAGTTGCGTGCCACCACAGCTGGCTTTGAAATAATATTTCTTGTCAAGCATTAAAATATCTCTAATAAAGGCTCAGGCAGAAAATAATCTTTCCGTTCTGACTTTACAGGATGTGATATCATAGAAATAATATGAAATATATGTATTCTGCTTGCTTCTTTCACTAACTTCCAAAATTTTCTCTTATGAGGAACTTAGAAATATAGAAAGTGCAACAAAACTGTATTGTGGGGAGGCAAATCTTCCATAGTTTCATGGTATATTTCTCTAATCCAGTTTATATAGCAATTCAGCTTAGAACTACTCATTATGTTCACTTAACTGGATTTCCCCTAGAAACGAACTGCTTCAGGCTGGGCACAGTGGCACGTGCCTTTAAGTGACAGTCTATGTGTGACAGCCTATGGAGTTGTGGCAGGGTCTGGGGATCACAGTTCGAGTCCCGCCCGGAATAACACAGCAAGACCTAGTCCCAAAAAACAGCTGGGCATAGTGATGTGCACCTGTAATCCTAGCTACCTGGGAAGCTGAGGCTGGGGATTGCTTGAGTCCATGGTATCACAGGCAACGTGAACCTGTGGTTCCATGGGCAAAAATAGCTAAACCTAGTCTGAAAAAAAAAAAAAAATGAGCTACCTAAAAACCTGCTATACTATACTGTCTCATTGCTGGAATATCTAGACAAATTTTTTTCTTTTTATTTCCTACGTATCAGAAATTATTGATATAATAATCGATAATAGCATTTATTGCCATATATATTAAGTGATTTGCATGTCTTTTCCCCCAGACCAATAGTCAATTGATTTTTCTCTTGGTGTCTACTGAAAAGTTCAGTTTTTAGTTGATTTTGCTATCCTGGGTCGCAAGGAATAAGTCTGTAAACTCAATGCTAAAAGAGCTAAAGAAAATTATAGGGCCGGGCATGATGGCACATACCTGTAAGCGGCAGCCTGAGAAGTCACAGCCAGGTCAGGGATTGCAGTTTGAGTCCCACTGGGGGCACATAGTGAGATCTAGTTCCAAAAAAATACAGCTGGTCATGGTGGCTACCTGGGAAGCTCAGGCTATCTAGGAATCCCAGCTACCTGGGAAACTGAGGCTGGGGATTGCTTGAGTCTGTGGTCCCCAGGCAACATGAACTTGCGGTTCCACAGGCAAAAATAGCAAGACCTAGTCTCAAAAAAAAAAAAAAAAGAGAGAAGAAAAAAAAATTATAGCATTCTTAAATTAGATGCTGATTTTGTATTAAAGCATTTATTTTAGATGGTCACAGGTTTCAAAATTCTAGTGTATCTTACATCAAATTGCTTAATAAAGAGGTGTGTTTGGTTTTCCTCTTGGTTTACAAATCTTGGGTTTAGTAGTTTGTCATTTGAGCACTGTCTAGATGATGGGAAAACAGTAAAAGAGATATAAATATGCTGTTGAGAAAGGCAGTTTTCATGTATGAGTGCTTCTTTTGTCATTTCTCAGGATTTCTCCTGAAATCATAAAATTTTGTTACTAAATAGTACCAATGTCAGTGGGCCAAACATGGACCAACGACTTGCAGTGTGAGGAGTTGGAGTGAGCAGAGAGGAGAAGAGGGAAATGGGGTGTAGCGTGGGGATAATTTCACTTTGCTTTGGGTGAATTTTTCGGTATAACTGTGTATATAACTGAACTCCAACTTTCTTTACTAATTGTATTTTTAAGGTTTTTTTGGTTGCTGTATTTAGTGCGACGTCCATTTTTGCCTTATTGACACCTTATGTAATTTATTATTTTTATATTAAGTCTCTGACATAGAGGCTTTTTCTCTTTATTTTTAGACTTTTCCCCCTCTTATATAATGTTCTTATGAACTTGACTTCATGTAGATGAGACATTTTCAGTCTGGGTTGAGATACCTTCTTTTTTCCCCTTTGGGTCTTTTGTAGTAGTATTTTCCAAAAGCACCTAAACCCAAGAACCACTGTTTCTCATAGCAATGGTTTAAACAGAGGTGCTGACAGCAGTTGGATCTTGTCGCCTTTGGGGGGCCATGGCCATGCCCCTGAAAGTGAATTTGGAGATTCTGCATCCCTGGTGATGTGTGCCAGAGACAGCAGCCACTCAGCCCTTCTCCAGTGGGCACTTGGTGGGAGGTTGGAGGAACCTCACACTGTGCCCCTCTGCTCCCTAAAATAAATAAAAAAAAGGAAATAGTGGAAGCAGTGTCACTCCTCAGCCTCTGTTTGAGTATTTTATATTTAAAAGAGATATTCATCAGTTTTCTCTGTCAGAAGCCAGGGATCTAATGTTCAGTTTGTATCTAAAGCTTTCAAGCATTTACATTTTCCCTTTTCCCTTATAGTGAGGACTCAGAAGAAAAAGATGTGAAAACCAAGAAAGATGATTCTCACTCAGCAGGTAGTAAACTTTTTAATATAATAGGTATACTTCCTTTCATGTATCTATTCACTGGTTGTTTTAATAGGCAGTTTCCTAATAATGTCAGGCACTGTTGCAATATCTCTGGCCTCACAGGTGTTTCCATCTTCAAAGAACTCATAGTGATCTTAATCCTTCTTACTGTCACCTGTGATGTTTTCCTTTATCTGCCTAGCTGTCTGTTTATTTATTTTTAGCATACTTATGCTCTGCCCATTCCAGGATTTCTGATTGAGTAGATTTAGGTAGGTCATTAGGGCTTTGATTTTTTTTTTTTTTAATTAAAGTATATACAGATTATTCTTATGCATAGTCAAGATCAAAAATCATAGTAACAGGATAAGCTTGACTTACCCCTCCCTGACTACTTTGCCATGGAGTCCTGCTTTCCTTTCTCCTTTTATTTCTGGTCTATTACTTTGTCTTTCTTAAATAAGTTTGCCTCTTTCAACTTAAAAAGGAAAAAAAGATAAAATCATGGTAACAGACATCTGAAGATGAGTGAAGAGCTCTGAGTGAACCTCCAGCCCTGAGTCATAGTGTCATAAACCACTCACCTCAGTACAAAATAACGCAATCTTAAAAAGAAAGAAAAAGGATTGAAGACCATGTGCATGAACAAATAAGACCTCAAATTATAGACAATGATAAGAATATCTATAAATCTAAGTGAAATAAGCCATGAAAGATGTGAGTGATTGACTCTGCTTGAAAAGCAATGGTTAGTTTCAGGCCTACTTATACCTGGGAAGTAGTCTTTAGAAAAAGCTTTTTTTGTAGGAATTTTAACTTATAGAATTTGTGATGGATGGATCCATGACCAAATAAAACGATAAACTTTGGCTAACATTGGCCTTTTTTTTTTTTTTTTTAGGAGTTGAATGTTTTTTCATATTAACCTATATTCCCTGACTTTTGCCATCCTGGTCTCCCATAAACAACACTGCTATTTACTTGGCTGCTGTGTAAGGATCAGCCAGGCTCCTGAGTTCACCCCACTGAGCTGAACTATTTTGCCATGCCTTTCAAAGGCTGTTTGACTGCTCAAGTTGAAAAGAAATTCTGTTAGGTACTGGCATTGTGATTGTGTGCACTTTTACATATCTGACTTGTGAACCCTAGTTTAATAGTATAATGAGCATGTGAAGATGAGTACCTCTGGACTATTAGTTAGACAAAGCTTCTACCAGGTGCATTCAGTTTTGAGTCTACCAAAGTCAACTTCTCTGTGTCTTTTGTCTCCAGAAAGATTTCTAGTAGTGAAAGTTGTGACTTAAACACTGATTGGCCAGGCATGGTGGTGCATGCCTGTAGGTGGCAGCCTAGGAAGCCACGACCGGGGCCAGGGATCGTGGTTCAAGTCCCGCTGGGGGCACGTCGCGAGACCTAGTCCCAAAACAAAAACAGCTGGGTGTGGTGGCACGCGCCTGTAATCCCAGCTACCTGGGAAGCTGAGACTGGGGATTGCTTGAGTCTGTGCCTGTGGTTCCCCAGGCAAAAATAGCAAGACCTAGTCTCAAAAACAAACAAACAAAAAACACTGATTAAGTCACAAGTTAAGTTACAAGACCAATAGTGTTTCAGATGAGTGACCACTAATCCTTTAAAAAACAAGAGTGCCTCACAGGCTAGGAGAAGTTCTATAGGTAGACATTTAAACAAATAAACCTTCGTCTAGAACCGGTAGACTGAAAGCCTGCCCTTGAACCAAGTTTATTCACAAATGCAACTGTGTGTTGAAATTTTTTTCAAATTTGATTTGATCTCAATATGTTTTGAAGTTTTCCTTAATTTCCTCTAAGTTAAAGTGACCATACCTCATTCATTAAAAAGCGTAATAGTTTGACATTATTTTAGGGTCCACATATTTTGTTTTATTTATTTATTATTTTAGATAATTTATTTATATATATACATATATTTCACATCATTGTACTCCCCGGGGGTCATCTACCACCTCTCCTCTCTGGCTGCTCCAGCCGGTCCCCCCCTACCCCCCCAGGTTATGTATTTTCTTTTGGTTGTCTATAAGTGAACCATTTGGTTTCTGTCTTTTTCTTTCTACTTGTTTCTGCAAATATGATTTCTTCTAGGTACATCCATGTTATCATAAAATCGTCAAATTTGTCATTTTTGATCGATGAGTAATATTCCATCGTGTGTATGTATAGCACATATTTTCATCCATTTGTCTGTTTTGGGACGTTTGAGTTGTTTCCATGTCCTTGCAATTATAAATAGTGCTGTAGTAAACATCCAAGCACAGGTGTCCCTTTGTCCCACATTGAGGTCTCCTTTGGGTAGATCCTCAGAAGAGCGACTGCTGGGTCATTTTGTATTTTTAAAGTAAATATAATTTCTTCTCCTTTTCTACTATTTAAAATTATTTTTCTGGCTTTAGATTCTAGAAACTGAACATAATTTTGACTATAATTGAAAAATGTAGGACAAATCAATGATACGAGTTTAAAATGTATTATAGGAAACACTGAAATTTAGCTTTATTACTTAAAATGACATATCTAAGTGATTTTGTATGCGATTGTGGTTTCATAGTCGACTTCAAGTTCATTCTTTGAATTTTAGTTCATTTGTATATTTTGTGGAAAATTATTATCGTAGTTATTTTTTTTCTTGTGTGATAAGAACTTTGTAGCTACTTGAAATATTTAATGCAGTGTTATTATTAACATAGTTACCAAGCTATACATTACAGCCCCCATGATTTATTTTTTAACTGGAAGCATGTATCTTTTGACCCCCTTTCATGGAAGTTTTTAAGGATAGAGTTGAATGAAACAGGTACAGGCTGTCCTTGTAGGCCAATGTAGTCGCTTCTCTAGTCACTTGTCACATAAACTTACAGCTCTGGTCATTATCACATCGTAATTTTGATTTTGTAGAGGACAGTGAAGATGAGAAAGAAGATCATAAAAATGTGCGCCAGCAACGACAGGCAGCATCTAAGGCGGCTTCTAAACAGAGAGAGATGCTCATGGAGGACGTGGGCAGTGAGGAAGAGCAAGAGGAGGAGGACGAGGCCCCGTTCCAAGAGAGTACGTGGCATCAACTTAATCCCTTGGTGGTGGTTGTAATTCTGACCTCGATGACGGTGGCATTTGTGTGTTAATGTTAGAACCAGTTGCTTAAAGTAGATACTTGCTGTTAGGGATGATTGTCTCAATATCTGTTTTAAGAGGTAGCTATTAAGGGACTCAGATTTTCATGATTATGAT
Source organism: Uropsilus gracilis (assembly GCA_004024945.1). Lineage (NCBI taxonomy): Eukaryota > Metazoa > Chordata > Mammalia > Eulipotyphla > Talpidae > Uropsilus > Uropsilus gracilis. The sequence continues at coordinate 27,142 of PVHY01006286.1, forward strand.
ATCTGTCATTTGTAGTTTAACATTGAAGGAGCAATAGATAGAGTGATGGCAGTGATGCTGAGATTAATCTTTGTGGGTTAACCAGGTAGAGAAAGTTTGTGGTAGAGAAATCTATGTGGTTTAACCAGGTAGAGAAAGTTTAAGACCTCCTCCCATTAAAAAAAAAATTATTTTGAGGTAACATGGTTAAAATTTTTATGTTTTAGAAGTATGGGATCTCCCTTTTAAGGTGTTATTTCTAGCCACACCCACCACCAATATAAAAAATACTAATAACAGAATTTAGTTGTTTCACAGGTTACTCAGATTAATTATATGTGTTATCTTGTTTTCTTTTATTCATAGTTGGACCAAACACACCAAATCAGTTCGGTTTCATTTTCCTGGTGTCACCAGGGAATGTAGGAATATATAGGAATGATGAAACAACCAAAAGGTTTTTGATAGTTTTAGTCTTTATTCAGATTAAGTCTTATCTCTTCCTGTTTTCCAACTTCCTCTTCAAATAAGTCAGTCATGTTAGCCGTGTGTTGGTTGCTAATGAGCCTGTTTTACAGGTGGGGCCAGCGACAACTCCAGCCAAATTGGCAGTGCAGCCGCAAACTAGAGTCCAAGAATGTCTGGCTCCCAACTCCTGTCCTCTAGTCATTCTTAGCGCTCTGTCCCTTTGTTCACTCGGAAGGCTGTGTGCATTAAGTTGGACGTTGAAATTCTTCTTTCCTCTCAGAAGATTCCGGCAGTGATGAAGATTTCCTAATGGAAGATGATGATGATAGTGACTATGGCAGTTCAAAAAAGAAAAACAAAAAGATGGTAAAGAAATCCAAACCTGAGAGAAAAGAAAAGAAAATGCCCAAACCCAGGCTAAAGGCTACAGGTAAGCGCCACAAAGTGAAATTAATTATTGCTTTGTAAAGTTTCAGGAACCAGTCGTCTCTTTCTACAGAGATTCTTTATGAGAGGTTGGCAAGAGTAAAAGGCTTCTGGAAAGGGTGTTCAGGAAACCACCTGAGAGTATCATGAATAAGAATTCTCACTCCTCAGGGGGTCTGTGGGTGTAACTCTGCCCTTTGCGTACTGCTACATGCAAGTGAGATTTGGCCCTGTGGTAGAAACAAACCTGGCTTTAACCACTATCAGTGTTGTTTTTTTTTTGTTTGTTTGTTTGTTTGTTTTTGTTTTTGTTTTGCCCACTTACAGTACAGTCCAAAACACTTGTGAGCATACTTGGCAATATGGATTCATTCTCTTTGAGCTCTTCTGGTTTCTGCCAGATTTTCTCTTTGTTGGAACTGATTTGTCATTAAACTAGAAAGTTGGATTTGCTTTTTTTTTTTTATTCTAGTGAGTAGAACTGGTAATTTCTAAACTTAACACTTCTCACTGTCAGGGACGGAAGAACTAGCAAGTTATTTGATGCCTTCAGTTTCCACTGAAGCTTTTTAAATATAAACAACTTTTAGTTTCACAGAATACTAGGGATAATGTGCAGTTTCTGTAGCCTGACATTTTTATATGCTTTACTGCTGACATAACATTACATCCCTAAAAGAAAGTGAAAGACAAATACCAAGTGGTTTTAGTATTTGTGCCAATAAATAACCAAAGAGTATATCCTGGCAAAAATAATGCTGAGACTCTGGAAAACACAGGGGTTACCAGAAAGAAGGTGGTCAGGGGAGAGGGAGGAAAGGGGTAGGTGCCCAGCTCTGGAGTGTTGGTGGTGAGTGAAGCATGTGCACATACATGTGTATAACCCCCAAAGTCAGATAGGTTGTAAGGGACTGGCGAGTTAATTATTTTAAAAAGTGATTAGAAACCACTTTAGTGTGTTGCATAACTTTCATGATCAGTTTATAAATTGAGGTGGGTTTATGCCTTAGTGGTTTTTAGTAGGTTGGTTTTCAGTAAGTTGACCTGTCAGGTCAAATAATAAATTTTATTCTAACAAATTGCTTTGTTGTATAGTTGATTTTTACGAAAGATAGTCTTCTCTTGCCCTAATTGGTGCTTTTCTTCTTTCAGTGACGCCAAGTCCAGTGAAAGGCAAAGGGAAAGTGGGTCGTCCCACAGCTTCAAAGGCATCAAAGGAAAAGACTCCGTCTCCCAAAGAGGATGATGAGGAACCAGAAAGCCCCCAAGAAAAGAAGACATCGGCAAGCCCTCCACCTGAGAAATCTGGGGATGAAGGGTCTGAAGATGAAGCCCCGTCTGGGGAAGATTAAAAGTGATGATTGGGAGAGAGATTTTATTAAAAAAAAAAAGAAAAAAAAATGAAAAAAGAGGGGGAAAAAGAAAAACCTACTTAAGATAGAACATGGTTTTGGCTATGGCTTGACTCATGGGCTTTCAGTGCTTTTTTCCTTTTATTGAAAATAACTTTTTCTCTCTCTCTCTCTTTTTTTGTTTTGTTTTGTTTTAAGAAAACCATTGTACATTTAATTTGCCTTTCTGTCTATTGGTCTTCTCTTTGCCACCAGCCCTTCCCCCAACCCTTCCCAAATGAAAGCCTTGTCAAATAATCACTGGATTGACTGCTTCATCTTTTTATTTTTAATGGAAGGTATACCACATTTGTAAAGCAATAAGATTTGAGGTGAACACTATGAAAATTTTTGCTTTTTGCTAAACAGTAGCAAGTTGAAACGTAGTCAAAATATGTAGAAGGGTTTTAGCTAGAAGATACTTCTTTCTCTACCTGGACTTTTAAAAAATTGTCATCTAATACAATTTATCTATATATACAGGTATAGATGTCTGAAAATAATCATGACTTTAATCTTCCACTGATGGGGGCAGGTAGGAGATAAAGATGATTTCTCAATTGTTACTGAAAGTATTCGTGTTTTTTTTTCCGGGAGGCAGGGTAGGGGGTGGGGCTTCCTGGCCTTATTTTAGGATGTAAGTTTGTTTTTATTTCATCACTTATCTCAAAGAGACTCAGAGCCAGTGATCCTTTTATCCTGCTAAGGAACTTTTTTAAAAAGCAAGGACCACCAAAACAAAGCACTCTTGATTTCTCATTTCATTCTCTAATGGTTTGTGTTTTAAAATATATATGTGTTGTATCATTCTGTTTCTTAGGTAAAATTTTACCAAGGATCTAAACAAAACAAAAAAGAAACCCTAGAATTTAAACAGCGAGATCTAGACATCACAGTGGATTTTTTCTCAAACTGACAATGTTTAGGTTTCAAGCAAATAAAGTACCAGTTAATGTGAAACTTAATTGCAAAGACTTGAGATTTTTCCTTTATGAAAGCAGAGAACTGAGATTCTTTTATGCTATAGATGTATGTTCAGATACCATGAACCATACTCTGTTCTTGTTCGGGGATAGAACATTTTCCTTTTCATCCACCTCTGCCATTTCCTTGGAAAAACATGATATAAAATGCATTTCTCAGCTTCCTACTGCTCCATCGGACACCACCCCTCTTGACACCTGCCAGCTCTGCCCTCCAGCATGATTTCCCCTCCCTCTTCTTTGCTTCTTTCACATCCTGTCTTTGATGGGAGTGCCTTAAAGGTGCTCCCACACAATTCCAGTTAGCGTTTGTCTTGGTGCTCCTATTTACTGTTCATGTTGCTTAAATTGGGAGGTAAGAAGTTCAGGACTGGGGAGGCCATGCCTTTGGAGGCCCCATGCAGGTGGTAACACTTCACGTGCCTCCGAGTGCAGTCAGGTGACAGCTGTGCCCTCGATCCCCCACAGCCTGACACCATGAGCTAGTGGGAGCAAGGTTTAGGGGTTTACTGACATGTACCCTTTTTTGTCTACATCTGCTTCCTCAATATCTTACTTAAGCAATTTCCTTTCTCTCTTAAGCCACAACATAGTTTTCAGCATGGCTTTCTTGCAGATGATTCTTAGTCAAAGGTTATTTTTACTCTGATTTTTAAAACACTTGAAGGAATAACCTTACTCTGTGATTTAAGGAAAACACCCAGTGACATTTCATTGTGGGACTTCGTGTTAACAAATGAACTTGGAGATTTTAGTACTTAGCCAAAAATACAGAACTTGAACGTTAGTAGCGATTGGATTATTATCTTTCATGAACTTTGTTGTGAACTTTGAAATGAGGGTTTTAAAGATGATTCTACTTGCATTAGTAGATTTGTTCAGGTATCCAATGTTAACAAAGTTTGTGTTCCTCAAGTAAACCACCTTATCAGTGTTTCCACCGTGCACTTCTATTTTTAGGGGTTTGTAACTTTTAAGTCTTACATTCCTAATAACATTTGGACTTTTCTTAGATTGTTTCATGAAGATGGGGGTGGGGGGTGTTAAAAGTTGAGCCTTGATATTTTATGTAACAGTCTCTGTATTATAATCTGCACTAACATCTCTGTGATATATGCTCATCCTTTAGAGGTAATGGAGTCTTCTAGTGTGCATTTGGTTGGGTTGCTTGGGATTGCTTTTTAAAAAATTGATTCTTGAGATTGAAGATGTATTATATATTTCTAATAGACTGGACAAAAGGATCTGTGTCCCCATGTGAGACAGGCTCTGAATGATCTTTGTTTTCTCCACTTTTTATTAACAATTTCAAACACTAGTCTTCCCTTCAACTCACACGTGCAAGGAGGAGGGTGTAGTGGCGTCTCAACTGGAAACAGGTGCTCAATAGCTGGCTGGCTGCAGTGTCAGACCGGGGTGCAGGCTCTGAGCTGCTAGTCGCTGGCCACTGGCGCCACCCTGGACTAAGCTCCCTCTTCTTTGGCTGACCTATGTCGAGATGGCAGTGGCGTCCCTGTCTGGCTCTGAGACTAAGGCAGTAAACCCTGAAGGTGCTTGTTTGTGTTACCTGAATTCTCAGCCTTAGCTGTTAGGTTTACCTCTGGAATGGAAATCGGTTTGGCAGCTACCCTGACTGATGATATGTTCTAGTTCTTAAGATGATTTTTTTCCCCCAGGCAGTCCTCTTCCCCAACATACACAGCCACGTAGGAGTATCTTACCTAATTCATGAAATCTCTTAACTTGCTGCTGCTGTTGCCCTCCCCTTAGTGTGAAATCAGTAGAGTAGGCCAAAGAAGACATCTCAGTTTTGGTGATGGTGGCTTTACCCTTTTTTACTAAAATATCTCGCTTTCATATCTCCACTTCCCATTGAATCCATGAAAGAAAATTAATGGGTGTGTCCTTTTTTAGGGAAGCAAGAATAGAAATTCTTTCAACTGGAAGAATAGTAGTTGATTTCCCTTGAAGGAGCTTTGATGCTGACTTTATTTTTTCACAATAGCTGGTTTGCTCCAGGTTCTATCCTCAGTTCAGTACTGACTCCTGGTACTGGTTCAAATAGTTTTCTTACAGATCAACTTGGAGGCTATAATATAATAAAGTTGTGGCACTTGCAGATGTGATCAGCTAAGCCGAACTTGATGCTTTTTTTTTTACCCATGTGCATTCAAGTAACAAGTTTAGGATAATGCTTGGGGAGGAAATAGTACTTTTATGTAAATCCATTTACAAGATTCTTTGAGAGTATTAAAAAGCAGACTTTCCTCTCAGGAGCAACAGGGAAAACCTAGATCTCATGGCTGTTGTCACTGTTCTAATGAATGGGAGTGTGAACACATCTTTCTGTGCCTATACCGACAGTAGCTGCTTGGAAAAGAAACTCGCCTTGGGAGTTTGGAAAGGAAGACACTTGGTCTTTATGGCACTCAGATAGTTGAACAGAAAAAGTGACAGGTGTTTCCTGCCAAGAGGTAGGGAGAAAAATAAGTTGGTTGCTCTTGAAGTTAGAAAATTGTCCTTTTCTCTGCATGAAAAGGAGTTGGTTTATTATTTAAATATTGGGATATCAAGCTATGTGTTAGCAAGCTTCAACTTGCAACCCATTTCCCCTTTGTCTTGGGATAGGCCTGGTACAAGATTATTATTTTTGAATTCATATCCCAAGTAACACTTTTTTCAAAGCCTAATTCACAAAATTCACAGTGGTGCTGACTGTGTATTAACCACTATTGGGAGAAGTCCTTATAAACCTGCCTGTTGCCATGCCAATGGAGGGACTGACGGTGACATCTGTCTGAGCATGCTTCGTGTGGCTGGTGGATACCACCAATGTGCATACACTTTGTACATCAGGGGTGAAGGGAGGGTTTTCTAGATTCTGGGGGGTGGGAGGAGGGTAAAATTGGGATTTTTTTTGTTGTTGTTGTTCTTTTTTCAATGGGATGTAGGGGTATAGTAAACAACTTATGCCCTAAATAATATGTATAAAAAACCCCCGAAGTATTGTGTGGATGTGTGTGTGTGAGTGTGTTTGTATATGTCTGGCAATTAAACTTTTGTCTTCTGGAGATTAGTGGATTTTTTTTCTTTTTCCTCCAGAAGTATTTGTTACAAGATTTGTAAATAAGAGCTCTACTTAGTTTGTTTACCATGAACATGTTGCAGCAAAGCTTATACACCTAGTTCCTGTAAGATTGAAGGAGAGACAGACTTGCCAGGTGACGCAAAGGCCAAGTTTTCAGTAATTGTTTGCCTTTGATGCATCTTTCAGACTTCATTTTGCCAGCTGTAGAACTCCCAGTCTTCCTTGATTTTAGTCCATAATCTTTATAAGTTCTGAGCAGGAAGGGTAAAAGACGAACCTGCTTAAGTGTGTATCAGTCTGTGGGCTGAGGCAGGGTACCCTGTGCCCCACAGTGTTCTTGGGGTGTCCCCAGACTCCAGAGGGTTGGGCGTTTTTGCAATACCTTCACAGTGCTAAGATCTGCAGCATGGTACTTGAGGAGGTTCAAGTTTGAATGTAACCACTTTATTTAAAAAACTTTTTTAATTTAAATAAAATGGGGTTGAAGTGAACATGATTTTGTTGACCATGTTCGTGACTATAGATGCAACATGCATTGGTAGACTTGTGTGATGGTCTTCTGTGATACTTAATTTTTACATATCCCAGTCTATGTATCTGCATAAACAAACAAATTCCTGCTTTCTTTTACTGAAGGGTTTTCAGGACTGCGTGTCTGCTCCTGAGCTCTGTTTTAAGTATGTGTATCCTTTGCTTGTATTTTGTATTAAAAAATAAGAAAAAGAACCCTTTATTGTTGAGCATGTTGGCATTGTCCCCTTTATTTTTTTCTCTTTTTGGACATATGAAGCAAGTTATTCTTTTTCTGTATCTTTTTTCTTTTGTAAACTTTTTTTGTTTTGTTTAAAAATGGCTTTATAAAAGGGCTTTTATAACCCAGACTTGTGCTCTGTGTACTTCTTGTAACACTCTCGGGCAAACGCACTGATTTCTTACACAGCCAATCACTTCTTAACTCCCAGACCAGCCTGATTTTGAGGGAGAACCTGCTTCAAAAATGAATTCTTGAGAAAATCACTGTGGTTGGGAATAAAAGCATCTAAGAAGAAGTTATTGACACTTTCAGAGGATGGAGTCAAAAGGCAGTAGATTAGCTAAATTCTGCTTAAAAGGGCATTGACCTGTGTGCATGAGGATTTCTAGTTAACATTATTCCTCATGTTCCTATCAAAGTTACGAAGTATGTGGAAGGCAGAATTCAATCATGTGATTATACATAAGCCACAAAATATTTGCATTCAATTTCAAAACCCATTTGAATGGCACTGCCTTTCCACTTTAAATACTCAGCTGGAGAAAATAGTCCAAGATCCCTCTACAGCTGAGATGACAGTCAACCTTTTCCCTACTTTAAATCTTAGCCTGGTTATCTGAATATTGTAATTCACATGTAAACTCACCTTGGCTTTGAATTTAAATACATTTTGCAAGCACTATCCCTCCGTGACTCACTTTACCATTTACTGTCAACCAGTCACTGTTCCTCATCATCTGCTAAGTGTTTTGTGAGTAACACACCATGTTCCTGTGTCTGTAGAATGCTGAAGAGTTAGTCTGGTTAGAAGATTACAAAGCCATCAAGTGCAAATACAGAGGCATACAACTCGGGTTAGGTAAATACATTGGGATTCGCTAGGCTCTGATGCATGAGTATTACTAGGTGATAATTTAGCTGTACAGCACTTAGCAACATGTTTTTTTTTAATATATCCCCTTGTAATATTTTTCCAACAACTATGAGATCAGCAAGATGTTTGTTGCTCTCTAGCTTTGTGGAAAATCAGAGAGGTAGTGTGTGATGTGATGTGGCCAGAGGTGGGACCTCAGGCTTTGACAGGTGGCTGGTTGTCCCAGCTCTTAGTTGTTTTATTTTTTTGAGACTAGGTCTTTCTTGCTATTTTTGCCTGTGGAACCGCAGGCTCACATTACCCGGGGTACCACAAGCAAGCAAACCCCAGCCTCAGCTTCCCAGGTAGCTGGGATTACAGGCACACACCACCATGCCCACCTATATTTTTTTGGAACTAGGTCTCGCTACGTGCCCCTGGCAGGACTCAAACCGCGATCCCTGGCCCTGGCCACGGCTTCCTAGGCTGCCGCTTACGGGCATGCGCCACCATGCCCAGCCTCCAGCTCTTAGTTTTAAACCCAGCTTCCAGTATCAGTCATTAATGGGTGCTGGAAAGCATCTTTTGGGCATTTTGCTGTTTTTCAGTATCTTTAAATAACAGTAACAATTAAACTAGTCTATTGAGTTACGGCAAAGATTTTTTTTTTTTTGAAGACACTAGGGCTTACTATGTTGCCCGGGGTAGTCCTGAACCCATGTACTCAAGTGATCCCTAGCCTCAGCCTCCCAGGTAGCTGGGATTACAGGTGTGTGCCACCAAGCCTGGCTATTTTTTTGAGATTAGGTCTTACTATGTTGCCCAGGGTAGTCTCGAACCCAAGGACTCAAGTGATTCCTAGCTTCTGCTTCCCAAATAGCTGGGATTACAGGCGCGCACCACTGCACCTGGCCTATGGCAAAAAAATTTATTTTCAATAAGATGACAATTTCTCGCCAGGCTCGATGGCTCGTGCCTGGCCTGTAAGCTTCAGCCTATGAAGCAGCCGGGGCTAGGGATCGCGGTTCGAGTCCCGCCTGGGGCCGTAGCGAGACCTAGTTCCAAAAAAATAGCTGGGCGTGGTGGCGCGCACCTGTGATCCCAGCTACGTGGGAAGCTGAGGCTGGGGATTGCTTGAGTCCGGGCAACGAGAGCCTACGGTTCCACGGGCAAAAATAGCGAGACCTAGTCTCAAAAAAAAAAAAAAAAAAAAAAAAAAAAAAAAAAAAAAAAAAAGGGCAATTTCTCATTAAACAGTTGAAAATTCATGTAGTTCCTAGATAGGAAATTTTAAATAATTTAAAATATTTTCTAATTATGTTTTCAGATACAAATACACATATCATCAGATGGGAAAAATAATAAACTCAAATTTTAATTTGTCAGTCGTTTACATAACGAATTTTAGGGGAACATTTTCACACCTCCAAAACCGCTAATGTCCTACCCCTTTCCCTTCCTCTTATCTCATTCTCTAGTAACCAGTGTACTTTCCAGAGTCTAAGAATTTTATTTTGCTGTCTGCCAGTTTTTTGGTTTGTTTTTTTTTTTTTTGGGGGGGGGGAGAACATTTATATTCCATAAATAGGTGAAACCATCTGGCTTTTGTCTTTCACTTTCTGACTTGAGCTCCATCCATTCTGTCTCGAGCAGTACCATCGTCCTCTGAACAACGGAGCAGGGTACTTGGCACACTTACCCACGGTTCCTTTGTGCCTCGGTTCTGAATCAGACTGGTGTTGTGGAAATGGCTGTGTGAACATAGAAGAGCATCTTCATGTCAGACTTTCCATTCTCATTGGGTAAATACCTGGCAGAAGTATTGCTGGCTTAAATGGCTTTTCCATTTTCATTGGGACTCGCCACACGAGACCGCACCAATTTTATTCCTACTGAACATTCCTTTCTCCACATCACCACCAGCTTGTTTTCATTCCTTTGGATACAGGCCAGTCTCTTAGGGGTGAGGTGATATTTTATTGTGGTTTTATTTGCATTTTCTTTCTAAATGACGCCAAACATTTTTTTTAAGTGCCATAGGCCATTCTTTTTTTTTTTTTTTTTTTTTTTTTTTTTTTTTTTTTTTTTTTTTTTTTTTTTTTTGAGACTAGGTCTTGCTATTTTTGCCCATGGAACTGCAGGCTCTTGTTGCCCGAGGTACCACAGGCTCAAGCAATCCCCAGCCTCAGCTTCCCAGGTAGCTGGGATTACAGGAGCGCACCGCCACGTCCAGCTATTTTTTTGGAACTAGGTCTCGCTACGGGCCCCGGGTGGGACTCGAACCGCGATCCCTAGCCCCGGCCGCTTCATAGGCTGAAGCTTACAGGCACGAGCCACCGTGTCCGGCCCCCATAGGCCATTCTTCAGGAAAATGTCTGTTTAAGTCTTTTATCCTTTTGCCTTGTGGGTCACTTGTTTTGTGGTTGAGTTGTATGAGTTCTTAACATATGTTGGAAATTAACCCCTAGTCAGACATGTGATGTGCAAGTATCTTCTTCCAGTGCGCAGGTCCTCTTTTTTGTGCATGGTGCTTTCTTTTGAGATACAAAAAGCTTTTTAGTTTGCCATAGTCCCATTTTTATTTTGTTGCATTTACCACTGGTTTTGTATCCCCAAATACATCTCTGTAGTTGATGTCTAGGAGTGCCTCAACAATTAAGAACTTTGTGATTTCAGGTCTTGTATCCACATATTTAACCCATTTTGAAAGAAAGTTCATGTATGGAGTTAAGGGTCTAGTTTCACACTTTTGCATTTGGCTATCCAAATTACCTAATACCGTTTGTTAAAAATGCTTTCTTTTGCCATTGTCTGGCTGTGGCTCCTTTGTTAACAATAACCCATTCATATTTGTGGGGGTTTCTTTCTGGGTTTTTCTCCATTCTTTTCTATTGGTCTGTGTTTCCGTTTTTGTTCTAAAACCATACTTTTCTGATTACTGTTACATAGGTAGGACATGTAACAGGGAGTTCTTTCCTCAGGATTGTCTTAGCTATTTGGGACATTTGTGTTTCCATACAACTTTCATAAGTTCTATTTCCTTGAAAGAAGTCTTTGTGTTTTTTGTTTGTTTGTTTTGCTTTTTTGAGACTAGGTCTCGCTATTTTTGCCTGCGGAATCGCAGGCTCACGTTGCCTGGGGTACCACGGACTCAAGCGACCCCCAGCCCCAGCTTCCCAGGTAGCTGGGATTACAGGTGCGCACCACCATGCCCAGCTATTTTTTTGGAACTAGGACTCTCAACGTTGCCCTGAGCGGACTAGAACCGCAACCCCCAGTTCCAGTTGCCGCTTCCTAGACTGCCGCTTACAGGCATGGGCCACCATGCCCGGCCTGGGGTTTTGATAAATATTGTGCTGAACCAGTAAGTTGCTTTAGCTAATATGCCATTTTAACAAAGTTTATTGATCCACTCCAAGAACATAAGTGCTCTGTTGCTTTGTATCTTCATTTCCTTTAATGGTTTTTTTTGTTTTATTTTGTTTTGTTTTGTTTTGTTTTGAGACTAGGTCTCACTATTTTTGCCCATGGAACCGCGGGCTCACGTTGTCCGGGGCACCACAGACTCAAGTAATCCCCAGCCTCAGCTTCCCAGGTAGCTAAGATTACAGGCGCGCGCCCCCCACCCAGCTATTTTTGGGGACTAGGTCTTACTGTTGCCCTTGGCGGGACTCGAACCGCAATCCCCAGACCCCCACCGCGACTCCATAAACTCGTTTACAGGCACGTTTACAGGCACGTGCCGGGCCTTAACGGTAGAGTTTTCAGTATATAGGTTCTTCACCTCCTTTGTTTACTCCAAATTACTTCATCCTTTTTGGTGCAGTTGTTTGTGGCACGGTTTTCTTAATTTCTCTTTGTTCTAATTCACTTTTAAAATTTTATTTATTTTTTATTATATAAATAATTCATATATATTTCACATTATTGTAATCCCCGGGGGTCACCCACCACCTCCCCTCCCTGGCCACTCCAGTTGGTTCCCCCCCACCCCAGTTGTGTACTTTCGTTTGGTTGTCCATATATTAGTGGAACCATTTGGTTTCTGTCTAATTCACTTTTTGCATAGAAAAATGCAGCTGACTATTGTGTTTTGATTTTATATAATGCCACTTTGTATTCATTTTATTATTTCTAGTTTTTTGGTAGTCTTTTGGATGTTTTGTGTATATCAGCTGACAGTTCCACTTCTTTTACTATTTGGATTATTTGATATATTTTTGTTACGTGATTGCTCTGGCTAGAATTTCCGATACTGTGTTAAACAGAAGTCGTAAAAGTGGATCATCCTTGTCTTATTCCTGATTTCAAGCAAAATGCTTTCAGTTTCTCTCCATCAATTGTGATATTTGTTGTGGATTCGTTACAGGTCTTTATTATATTGAGATAAGTTTAGTTTTTTCCCATCTCATTGAGTTTTTGATCATAATTGTTCTTGAATATACAGTCCTTGTCTTCGGCAGCAGAGGGCAGTGTTTGTCCTCCATATGTTCAGAGGGACCTATAGTTCCCCAGCTCAACTCTAAATTCTCCTGCTTCGTGTCCATTGTACCTGCACACCTACCAGTTACTTGCACTAGAGAGGGCCTGTCATCATTGTGCCCTCGTAACAGGCTAGTGTATGTAACCACAGTTGTCTCTGGGTTCTAAGTGATTCTGAGGATCTCTTGATTCACACCCCTTAGTTTCTTTGTGTTTCATGAGACCTATGTGGATAACATCCCCAAATGAAAAGTATATGTTGAGACTTCAAAATGTGGCTGTGAGATCTTGGCTCTATTTTGAAACATATCTCACCTTTTGAAATTTCCTTCCAGTCCAAAAAGCTTGTCTTTTGAACAAGCAACCTGCCACATTTCACATGTGGACTGATATCAAGAAATGGTGGTATTATTAGGTGGACTCATTTCAAAGTCATGTGGTACCTTGTGTTTCTTTGTTTTGGTGGTGTGCTTCTCTTTCTTTCCATTATCTTAATCAAATGGAAAGGCACCCATCTTGATATTCTTTAACTGGTAGCCACCAGAAGTCAGAATTACTTATGGGTGTGCCCATGTTTCAGTAGTAAAGTCCTGTGCAAACATTGTGAAATAAAAACCATGTTAAACTTGGGGTCAGAGAGTGAAAGGGCATAGCCAGAGTTTCCATCCTAGTAAAGCAAATAATTACTTTATTATGTGATTTTAAAATGTTAGAAGTAATAGTTTGCTTTGATTTCGCTCTAAGCTGGCACCCGGAACTGTTTTTTTTAAAATCTAACTTTAAGGCGTAGTTAGGTCAAGGGAAATTTTATTTTACTGATTTTATTGGTAATGTTTTAGCTATTAAATTGAAACACACACATATCCCCATATACATTAGAATGCCCTTTCATTAGAATGTGAAAGACCCTTTCCTTGGCTGATGTGGATTAAAATGAAGTGTGTCTGATATTTACACCTTTTCTACCTTGGGTAGGAACAGGAACATGTAGTTAATGTGCAGTCAGGGCTCTCTTGCCTACAAGAGATTAGGGTGGGTGGGTTAGTTAAGTCTCAGAAGAAGGTAGAAAGTCAATGGAACAAGGAAAAGATGGCTTGAATTTCAGGGTAAGATACTACCAATTTGGTATTGCTAATTGATTGGCTATATGGTAAGAAGTGATTCTTTCTTTTTTTTTTTTTTTTGAGACAAGGTCTCGGTTATGTTGTCCAGGATAGTCTCAATCCTGTGTACTCAAGTGACGCCCAGCTTCAGTCTTCCACATAGCTGGGATTACAGGTGCCTGCCACTGCACCCAGATGCTTTTTTGATACCAGGTCTCACTATGTTGCCCAAGGTAGTCTGAAACCCACGAACTCAAGCAATCTTCGGCCTTTTGCCTCCCAGCACTTGAATTATATGTGCGTACCACCACTCCTGGCTAGGTAAAAAGTGATTCTCAGTGAACAAAACATGGTTAGCAATAGAATCATAAAAAGTAGGGATAATGGGCCCACATCAAAACTGCAAACTGAAGCAGAGGAGATGATCTTCAAAGGCCACTCGCAGAAGCCTGAACTCACAGAGAAACTTCTTGACCAACACTGGTTGGGGACAAGACCCCCTAAATCCAACACCAGAACCATAAGGAAAAGCAGCAAAGCAATGGAGTTGGGATTGGAGAGGACGGCCTGCAGCAAGAAAACATGGACAGATCACAAATGAATTTAACCTGGTCACCCAACGCAAACTTAAGACTGAAAATCTAACAGCAAGGTGCGCCTGGAACCAACAACGCAGTCCCTCACCCAGAGAAAAGACTACCATAGGAAAGAGACTAATGGACTCAGCACAGCTAATAAACAACAAAGAGTGGGGTGTGAGAGAATGGAAGGGGCACCAGAAGGAGGAGGGAGGGGGAAAAATATATAACAGAGGTTGTGACCTAAAGAACAAAATAAAATTGTATATATATATATATATATATATCATCTACTTTATATATATATATATATATATATATATATATATATATATATATAAAGTAGATGATAAAGCTGGGTGTGGTGGTGTGTGCCTGTAATCCCAGTTACCTGGGAAACTGAGGCTGGGGATCACTTGAATCCATGCGTTTGAGACAACCCTGGGCAACATAGTGAGGCCTAGTCTCTTAAAAATAAATAAATAAAAACTAAATAAGTAGATGATAAAACACTTGTATTTACCCAAAATATATGAAGACACATTGACATACCCTAGATACACACTTTGTGACTATAAATTGGTTCTTACTATATCAACCTAATGGAATAAAATACTAAGCATTCTAAAATGACAATTTTATTGACACAATAAAGAATAGCAATGTAGTGACCCTTTTTTATGAGACATCAAAGGTCTTGAGGAGTTGGGATGGGGGGGTTCAACTGACATTCTACTTAGATCTTGGAACATAATCTGGGGGTTCAGTAACCTAGCTTCATATCTAATGCATGGCACATCTCAGTTACACACTCCAGGTTTCCCCACTAAGTCTCTTCCCTGCCTCTGACCTAATTTACCACTATCTCTTTTTCTTCTGTAGTTTTTGTGAATGAGCATTTTTTTTTTTTTTTTTTTTGAAACTAGGTCTCGCTATTTTTGCCCATGGAACCTCAGGCTCACACTGCCCAGGGTACCACAGACTCAAGCAATCCCCAGCTTCAGCTTCCCAGGTAGCTGGGATGACAAGCACGCGCCACCACGCCCAGCTATTTTTTTGGAACTAGATTTCGCTACGGGCCCCAGGCGGGACTCGAACCGCGATCCCTAGCCCCGGCCGCTTCATAGGCTGAAGCTTACAGGCACGAGCCACCATGCCCGGCCTTCTGAATGAACATTTTTATGAACTTGCTTTTTTTTGGGGGGGGGCAAATGTATTTTCAGGTCTGGAAGTGGGGGAGCAAGTTGTCCTGTAGAGTCATGCAGTTGATCTGAGAATGAGATAAGTAGCATTTCCTGGTAAACCTGGAACAATGCAAAGCTCGGATTCTGAAGCTTCATTGTTGGGAGCTACTGCAGTGACTTGGGCACAGGAGCTACACACACACACACACACACACACACACACACACACACGCCCTCACACAGAGCCTGTTGACCTGGTCCTCACATGCTGGCCAGTCGTGGGCCATTGGCATAGCAGACCTCCCCTTCCCTCATCCCACTTTGCCTCACCCTCTTCCCACACTGTGAGTGAAGCAACAGGCCTGAGGTTTGGCTGCAGGTCACTCACTCTTCTCTAGAGGTAAACACAGTGGGACAGTCACTGAGAAGCAGATGTCCGCCCTGGGAGACAGCAGTCAGAACAATACATAAGGAATACCAGATGGTAGAAATGGGAGTTCCATATAGATGACCTCTGAACTAGTCAGCAGTGCTATTGACCATGAAAATTATGTTGAAATTTATATAAGAGTATTATATTCCTGAGCAAACATTGAGTCCTGTGATATAATGTGGTATTAAGTTTTATCTTACTGCACAGTAGGAAAACCAGTCTAACTTATAGTTTGGATCTCAGAATATTGGCATTTCTCTCTCTTTTTTTTTTTTAATGGTTTAAGGAACTAAAGCACGAACTATTTAAAGCTGGGTTGTATGAGGAAATGTGTGTGACTAGAATGAAAGTGCAGTAGGTGTGGCTGCAGAGGTGAGGTTGTGGGGAGCACTCCCCTCAGCACAGTGACCAGGGTTTCATTGCCCCACCCCAGCCCTCACCCCCTTGCCTTTCTTTATCCTGTCACCTGCTCCCCAGAGTCTTCTGGCTGGTTGTGGCTGAAGCAGAAGATAGGTTTACAGGGTGATCTTGGGTAAATCCCCTCTGGACCCACCTCCCACCTTCCTCACCAGCGATTTTCTTGATACTGTGGGGATTAGAAGGACTGATTCTCCTGGCTTCAATGGGACATTGTGAGCATCAGCCTGAGGCCTGGCCTACCTGGAAGAGAGGCCTCTGTGCCCCAGTTGCTGTTGGCATTGCAGACAGCTGGCCTCACACAAAAGCGCACGTCCCTCTAGCCTCTAGGCTGGTGAAAGCCTCATTCCTTTGGTGAAATTCCTTTCGCTTTGTCTCTGAAGTTCAAGAGAGTCATTTATTAGTAAGAACACTCTCGCACAGGGTAAACTTTAACCAGTCCACGGTAGTGGGTGACTTTAAAAGGGAACTGTCACCTGCCTGGGTGACAGTTATTCCCAAGTTGTAAGTCCTTTTTTTAAAATAATCTAAATACAAGAGCTGTTGACTGAAATCTGTTTCTTCAGCTTCTTTTTTTTTTTTTTTTTTTTGAGACTAGGTCTTGCTATTTTTGCCCGTGGAACCGCAGGCTCTCGTTGCCCGGGGTACCACAGACTCAAGCAATCCCCAGCCTCAGCTTCCCAGGTAGCTGGGATTACAGGCACGCGCCACCATGCCCAGCTATTTTTTTGGAACTAGGTCTCGCTACGGGCCCCAAGCGGGACTCGAACCGTGATCCCTAGCCCCGGCTGCTTCATAGGCTGAAGCTTACAAGCACGAGCCACCGTGCCCGGCCTTGTTTCTTCAGCTTCTCATAGGAAAAAAAAAATTATATCCAGTGATTGCAAACTATTCCTTGCTATGGACATTTATTTCCAGTGAGAAACACTCATTTAGACTGGAAAACTGATTAAAAATATTTGTTGGTGGTCTACTTGTGATATATGAAATCACCCTATTTTGTATCTTTTAGTCAAAAGCTTAATAGAAGAAAGGAAGCCACAAATCTTTTGGCGCCATTATCAGGGACAGAATCCAGAGGCTCCAGTGAGCTGTTTCCCAACTGCTGTGTGATATCCTGTGTCCCCACATACTGGAGCCCCAGCAAGAATGTGTTTTTTTTTGGGGGGGTGGGTGCCTATGATGAGGCCTTTATATAGATGAGTCAAGTCTTGGCAACGGAAACCCAGGGACAAGTCACAAAATGGAAGCTTCCCTTCCCCCCCCCCCCAACAAATTCTCTTCCATTTTCAGGGAAAATGGGGCCAATTTCAACAGATAGTGAGGAAACCTCCTTAAAAAAAATTGATTTTTGTAGGCAAGTAACAGTCAAACTGTAAATACTGAAATTCTGATCAGGAGCCTGTTATCTTATTTTCCCCTCTTCCATCAGATTTTGAAGTTCACTCGTGCTTCTTGTAGAGATAAGAATAACCCCCAGCAGTGGAAAGCCCCTCTCATCACGTTATCTTAAGGAGATATAACTGGTCATTTCGCTTTGGTAAAGTCTTCCCTTTGCTCTGCTCGCCCAGTTACTGTCACCGAACTAATGTGCATGACACAGCTTCCCCTCATTAGCGTGTTGGACAAGTGTCAGCGTTGAAGGTCGTGAGAACTGGAGTTTTGTTCCCTTTTAAGAGTTTGGTATTAAGACAACTTAACTGAAAACTGGGCTAGTTTTCTTCCCCACAGCCTTATCTGCCACCGCATTCTTGCAGAGTCAGAAACCTAGCCTGGCCCCACCGGCAGGTTTTCAGCACAAAGGCCAGATGAGGAGGGCTGGTAGGACCCTGGAGCCCCACTCCTGAGGTCCTCTGCCTACGCCCCTCAGCCCATCAGCTCAGGCGTATGTCAGTCAGACTTTCAAAACACATTTCTTCGTTTGGGGTTTTTGTTTTTACTGTTTTCTACTTAGAATTCTTTTTGTTTCCTTTCAGCTAAGATAATATGTAATTGTACATATTACATTCATCACAATGCAGGTCAGAGCCAACCCAGAAAGTCACACATTTAGGGCAGAGGCCCCCGAGACTGCTCAGCGTGAGCAAGTTGGGGCTCCCAGTGGTGTCGGTGGGGATCAGCCATGCAAGTGGTACAGACCCCCAGGATAGTAGAGAGGCCTGTGGCCTAAGACTCTGCAGACCATGCCCCTCCCCCATTCTCTGCCCCTTTGTTCTGCCTGTGACTTCCATGGGCACACAAATCTGGGGATTCCTTGGGCATCTGGTTCCCCTTTCTTCTTGAGCTTCAGCTGGTGATCTGCCTCTTCCTCCACTGGGCTCTGAGAACATAGAGGCTTCTAAGAAGAAGGTACTAAGGCTGAGAAAACAATATAGAGTTCTTTACTGAAAACATGCATCGTCATGTTCTAGTCAGTGTGATAGAGAAGAAAAAGGATAGTAACTAAAGCCAATTGCTATAGGTTCAGCATGCAAGATAGCAAAGGTTTTGCCATTTAAAACACTTTGTCTTCTATCCATAGAAAGCACTTTAAACCAGTGCTCCTCAATGTGATTCCTGGATCCACAGCCTCAGCAGCAGCTGGGAACTTATTTGAAATGCAAAGTCTGGGGTATCATCCCAGACCTACTGAATCAGAAACTCTGGGGTGGGGGCACAATAAACTTGGGTTTATAAACAAACAAACAAACAAAGAAATGGGCTTATTTAGCAAGATTGCTGCTGACCCCGGTGCACAGCAAAGCTTGGAAACCACTGCTAGAAGGAATCTGGCTAAAGGCCAGCTGGGCTAAGTCCTGCCCTTCCATGTTGAAAATAGCTGCTCAGCCTAGTGATGCAGGAGACAAACCAGCCTTGTGCCCACCTGGGTTGGGCTCAGCAGTACCAATCAGAACCTAAAGTCCCTTCCTTACTAGTCTTTCCTGGTGGTAATTTGCTTTCCTTCTGGATGCTTCATCCCTCTGTAGGAGTCCCCAAAGAGAACTGGTCCTTTTCTCTTTGACCAGTCCCATTGTGACACACCTTCTGCTTTTAGTCCTGGGACTTACGCTTCTAACTAGCTTCTAAACTTCCTCCAGATGCACGCCTTGGTTTTGAGTTCCATTCTCTTTCTAGAAACACAGGTGGGCCCTGAAGATGTCTTTGACAAAGCACAGGTGCCCATGTTCAGTGGTGGTACAAAGAGAATATGCCTCACAGTCGACTGCAATAGGGACATCTTACCCTGGGAGATGCATTTTGGCTGAGAACTTGCACTTCTAATCAACTGAATCTTAAGAGTAGCAATAGCTTGTGGAAGGGAGCACTTGTACCCCAGAGGTGGGCTGGAGCATTTGCTGGGCTTTCTGCCTGCAGCAGCAGATATTATGATCACTGCCCCCTACTCACACAGGGCGAGAGAGACCTGGAGACGGCAGCACAGCGTACCCTATACCAGCCTGACAACCACACCCCGCTACCAGCTCTGTACTCGTCATGGTCGACACAAGTATATTGCTTCTCATTCTTTCGCGTGCTCCCTGAACTGCCCGTCCCTCAGCTGGAGCCCCTGAAAGCCTCTGAGAGCACCACAGGTGCACAGAGTGAAGCGGATGGAAGAAGCAATACCATGACGAAGAGCCAACTCCAGGCAGTCAGGGCTGTGGGCCTGAGGTCTGATGCCGCTAACCAGCCTGGCTGTGACTGATCAGCCTCCCTGATCTCAGCAGCTCTAGTTATTGACTGTGTCGGAGCATCTACTTCTCAACTGTTTGAGGGTCACAAGCGAAACTACCCAGCAGCCGCCTGTCGGGTTTCCCCTTGGGCAAGAGGGTGGCTGCTGCAGAGCAGCAGGGCCACTGGTGGCCTCCATTCTTGTCCCACAGGGAAGTTGTCTTTCTCTGACTGTTTTCTCCTGAGGGCGGATGGGATGATGGTGCAATCTAGGTAAATAAGGGGCTGGGAGGAAGGGCTGGGAACCGCACAGCCAACGTGTCTCCCACTCCTGGCTGCCTCTTCTCTGTGCCTCCCCGAGTGCCTTGCTTCAGGCACTATCTGTTTATTTACACTCGTCCTGTGAAATCGCTGGCAAACAACAGGCTTCTTATGTGCATTTTGGGACTTGGGGACGCAGTCAGACAAGGGCGCTGCCGGAATATCCTCATGCTCGAGAAGGGTGCAGGGCAGACCAGACTCGGGGTGACAGGCCCCAAGTCTCTCGGTTGGTCCCTGCTCCCCGGCTAGGGGTGGGATGGGGGTGCATGATGGACATGACAGACATACCGCAGCTATCATGGAAGTTGATAGGAGAGCATGTGTAGGCAGCCAGACTGTCATTGCATGGGCTGGGCTGGGAGTGATGGGAAACCCCAGCTGGGTTCCCCTCTAAGCTGCCCCGGAGTCCTGGAAAGGAGGTTGGAGTGGACAGTGGGTAGGCTGGGACTTCATCCACATCTCCCTGGAAACACTGATCGCCTGCCTAGTATAAAGCCATAGGGTCTCAGCTTTGGGAAGAAATAGCTGATGAAGAATAGAAAAGGAAGTTGGGAAAAAAGGATCATAGGAATACCTTCCTGTCAAGCACTGGTCATGGCTGGGTGGACAGCTGCCTGCCCCCCACCACAGCATCTATGGAGCATAATCCTAATTCAAGATTTCAAAGCTGCCCCATATATGCCAGTGTTTCTTTTTTGAGGACAACCTGGGTGTGTAAGAGAGAAAGTGAGAGACAGTAATGTTTGCACTGAAGGATAAAGGGGGGGGGGTTCTCCTCTCTCTGGAGCCCCCTCTTGTCAATGTAGCCAAAGGATGTGTTCGCTCTCTGGGGTCCCTCCCATTTCCCCCACTAATTACATGCCTCTTTAATGAAAGGAAATAGTTTCTCAGCTGAGCTGGGAAATCTAAGTCCTGGTGCCCCCTCTTCATGGGTATCATGGGAAGGACAAGAGAGGAAGCAGCTGTTGGTGTGCCCCTGCCTTCCCTGCCCCACCAGGGTGCCCAACCCAGTGGCACAGAGACGGCCTTTCAGCAGGAGCCTCTAGACCAGCCACTGTGCATGGCTGTGGCATGGATGCCTTGGGGAGACTCAAGCGCAGGATGAAATTCAGTGGAGGATACAAGTGTTTGTCAGAAAGGCCCCTGAGGAAGTGGAATTGTTTACTCCTGGCCCCTCAGCTGCTGCCTGGGAGAGAGAGGGAGTGTGGCTGTCCCCACCCCTGCTGTGTACAGCTGCTGGGGACAGAACAACCAAGGGGGAGGGCAGGAGGGGAGGGAGACCTAGACTCAGGGGGAGGTAGGAAGGTTGGCTGAGGTCCCGGGACAGGGTTGCAAGATCTTCCTCTCCCCCCAGGGTCTCCCCATCAACACAGCCCCTGGGAGGGGGGTGGTTAGAAAACAGTCCGCAGGGGACGATAGGTGAGAGGTGTGTGGCAGGCGCAGTTATGGGGGCAGGAAACAGCTGGGCTGCTGCTTCCCTAGAAAGGTTAGTCATGAAGCAGATTCCAGGATGCGAGGGGTATAGATACCTCTCCTCTCCACCGTGGAAAGAGGGAGGGAGAGAGAACCTCCCGCTGTGGTTCAGCAGCGCCTTCAACACTGGCAGTGAGATGGAGGCTGGATGGAGCCATGGACTCAGAGGGAAAGCTCTGGCCTCTCGGTCTTCGCCTTTCTCTGACCTCTGATTGGTATGCTACCCCAAAGTTCTAAGTGCTCCCCCTCCCAGCTCTTTTTGGAAAATGCCAGAGTTGAGGAGACTAGGTTTGGGGAGGTCAAGGGAGGTCCTCACTGACGGACAAGTTCTCCTCTGAGGACCATCTGGCCACTCGTAAGCTTCAACCACAGTCAGCCAGGGTGAAATGAAGAGAAGAGGGCCTCAAAGAAATGGGAGGGACAGAGGAGACAGTCTATTGTGGGCAGGTTGCCAGAGCTTACTTTCTTGTAATTGAAATTTCTATTGAAATCATCAAGCTCACCCATTTTGAAAGAAATAACACCGAGGATCCCCCTTTATACTTTGCTCAGTTACCCTTCCATGTCCCCTTGGTATCGTTTCGCAAACCAAGGCACCCGACCACCAGCAGCATCTCCCACATGAACACAATGCTCCAGCCTGACTCAGTCTCCCCACCCTAGGAAGGTGTGCGCACAGGTGGCTTAATTCTGTTGCCCTGCATGTCTGACTACCACAGTCAAGTGGTCAACACAGCCTGAGCAAGAAAAAGTGCCTAGCTTTGAGTTCCAACACCAGCTGAAGCTGGGAGACACAAATGCAGAGGAGGGGACCTCACGGAAGTGAGGGGCCCACCCGGAAATTCAAAATGCCAGTCACTTGGAAAAAGTCTCTTCACCCTTCTTTGTGTATGAACTACCCCGTGACTAGCCAGTAAACTTCAGCCAAGTCCACATTTCTTTGCCAAGAAACTTTAACTTTGCCAATAAAATTTAACTTCTGTGTGCTCAACCCCAGTCCCTAAAATTTATATAACCGCATCCCTATCTTAATCAGGGAGGTGGATTTGGCTCAACTGCCTTCCTCCTTGCCTGTCAATGTGCAGTAAATCTTCGCTCTTTTCTCAAACTGTGTGTCATAATGACCTGTTTCTACCCACAGTGGAAGTAAGTCCATTGACAGTAACGTGGATGGGGGAGTGAGGACTTAAGAACTACAGAAGTCACCCACAACAAACCCAAATCAAGCAGAGTGCGTCTAAAGACAGAAGTGATTCAAAAGCCACAGTTATCTTTAGCATCAATCAGAGTGACAGGAGGGGAGGTAAGATCACAGGAGGAACAAAAGGTGAGATTCAAGATAATGGTGAAAGAGCATGAGGACAACTGACACACAGCACATGACAGTGAGGAACGACACACATGGGGAGTCCCAGGGAGGGGCTGGCACCACAGTCCACCCTGGAAGCAGGTTTAAGTCCTGCCTCAGCCATTTTTAGCTGTATGCTCTGGGCAAAGCAGATAAACGTTCTGAGATGCTACTTCCTCATCATAAGGAACAACGAATACAGGACATAGAAAGTTTTTGACTCACCGTGTAGCCCTTGGATAAATGCTGAGCTCCTCCTTTCCTTCCTACAGGGAAAGTGAAGGGAGAAGGATATTGGAGCAGGGTTAATCTGGAGAGACTTGGCCCTAGGGCATCTGGTTTGAAGGAAGCCTGAAGAGAATGTGGAGTTCTAGGGGCGCTGAGCAAAGGCAGGTTTGCTGAACCTGGAGGAGCCCAGAGCTCCGCAGCACCAGAGTACAGTGGGAAGGGCACCCAGGGTTTGGCCCTCAGGGGTCTTGGGCTCCACTTCCCCTGGATCGGCCACGCTGTTTAGGCAGCCTTGTATCGAGCTCCTTGCCTTAGTAAGGCCTGAGTGGACAGGGGGTGTCTCTCTTTGGCATGGCTCCTGGAGTGTGGCCGATGCTTTCACTCAACTGCATGCCAACCCACCAGCCCACACTTCCCCCCAACCCCAAGTAGCCCACGTCCACAGTGTGACCAATGCTTTCTAGAAACCGCCTGGCCCTGCATAGACCTCTTCCCTACTGTAACTTCAATCTGCCAATGATGTTGAATCTTTTGATTCCTTCACGGGGCAGGGCTTAGTGTGAGGCCACGGGGAAGAGTGCCCTCCTTTCCTTATCCCCTCTCTTTTTTATTTTTTTGAGACTAGGTCTTGCTGTCTTTGCCCACAGAACCTCAAGCTCACGTTGCCTGTGATACCATGGACTCAAGCAATCCCCAGCCTCAGCCTCCCAGGTAGCTATGATTACAGCTGCGTGCCACCATGCCCAGTTATTTTTTGGGGGCTAGGTCTTGCTGTGTTACCCTGGGTGGGACTCGAACTGCGATCCTCAGACCCACCTGCGACTCCATAAGCTGTCGCTTACAGGCAAGTGACACTGTGCCTGGCTACCATGCTTGTTTTTTGAACAAGGATTAATTTCCCTTTGGATCTCTCCTGTGGATGACACCCTGGTGCTGGTTTTCATCCACTCACCCTGCCTCTGGTCCCTCCAGGCACAGACTCCCCCCAGGTCCAGTCAGGGCCAGACACAGGCTGGGAGGATCCCTGTTTTCTGCAGCCGGCCACAGAGCCAGGAGAGAATGGCAGTGTTGCCCTGCCCCTGGTATGGGCTCCTTGCTCTTGCTCCTTTCACTCCCGCTGCCCCTTTGCTCTCAGAGGGCCTGTCTCCTCCAGTGTGGGGTGCAGAGAGGGGAATTTGGGGGCCATAAAGACAGTTTCCCTTGAGCATGGCCCATCAGAGGGAACCCCCCACCATGGCCTCAGACTCCTCTGAGCCACTCCAGCAGTCGCTGCAAATGTCCCACTCTGTCCCAAATGTCTTTATGCCCATCATCACTTTTTCACTGGATTTCTTGATACTTTCCTCTGTCAAACTCAAAGTGATTTAGAAAACATAAATTCGATCATGTTACTCCTCTGCTTGATTCCTTCTCATTTCTTTCTAGAGCATGAGAATGCAATTCACACATTCTGCTCTCTGTTCATCGGAACTCTGTCTTCTATTTGGCGGGCTTACCTTTGCACTTGCTTTTGCAAGTGCCTTTGCACTTGCTGTTCTAGCTCAATGCCACCACTTCAGAGAGCCTTTTCTTCCTTGACCTCCTTCCTCAGCCCCTCCCCACAGGCTCTTTAGTTCACCACAGCCATTGGGAATGATTTAGTTATGAGTCTGCTAGTTGCCCACTGGAGAGTATACTCCCAGGAGCAGAAACCTCACCTGGGCCATTTTCAGTGTGTCCCAGCATCAGAAAGGACTTCACTGATATTTAGCTGGATGATAGATGAATCCTCCTGAGGTTGAGTATGGCTGAGAAAGACCCATGACTTGGGCAGGGTGCCAGCCTTGGAGACTAGAAAGCCAAGTATAGGTTTGCATCTCATTTTACCACATATTAACTATGCAGCCCCAGACAAGCCACTCTGCTGCTTTGCATTTAATTTTCCTCGCATATGAAATAGAAGTGCTGCCACTTGGCCTCACAGGATGTGAGGCTGCGAGAGTAATGTGAAGGCACGAAGCACATGTGGAATAAGCACTGGTTTAAAATCCATCCTCGCGGTTACCCAGTAAGAGCAGAGCAGAACACAAGCATCGCACAGGCCCTCCTTCTCTACTGCCATCCGCCTGCTCGTCCTCCACCTTTGGGGTGTGACGCAAGACACCCCGCAGAGCTGAACACCTGAAAGCAGGTGCTGGCTGAGCCCAGGCTGGCATGTGCTAGCCCCGATGATGAATGACTCTCACATTTTTCAGTGATTGATGATAAATTTAAAATGAAGACTATTTTGTGATGGGACCATCATAGAAAATTCAATTTTCAGTGTCCACAAATCGTTTTCTTAAATGCAGTCACAGTCATTCCTTTATGTGATATCTGGGTTGCTTTTGTGAAACTAAAGGGCAGAATCAAACACTGCCCCTAAAACTGTTTAGACCTTTATAGTTAAAGTGTGCAGACCCCTGGCTGATTCTGAAAAGTCACAGGGCTTCACCTGCTAGGCCTTTTGGGGAAGAGCTGCCCCCACCCCCGGAGTGAAGCTTCTTAGGAGCCCCGGCTCCCTTTTCCCTGGACTTAGCTTTTCCTATAAGGTTAGGAGGTTGGGATGCTTAAAATAGCTTAACCGCTGGATTATCTCAAAGACAAAGGTGATGGCCAAGGTGGAGCCTCAGCACCCCCTCCCTCTCCTCTCAAAGTCTGATCCAAGAGGGCTGTGGGACCTGGATAAGAGGGTAGCCCACTAAGCCGGTTGGATTCTTTGTAGAAAAAACCCAGAGAGCTGGCTGCTCAGAGGAGCCAGAGCGTCTGCTCCTAATGACAGGCCTGTCTCCCTGGGGAGCTTGTAATCACTTGGGGAGGCTCCTGTGTGCGTGGCAGAGACACCTGCCTGCAGTGGGGCCCATGAGTTTACTGGAGTTTACTGTATGGCCAGGGGGAGGAGGATGCTCCAGGGAAAAGAGTGGAGGTGCAAATGCTAAGGCTCTGTTCTTGCAAAACCCAGGGACTGGGGTGAGCAGGGAGCCAGAACAGGCGTGGCCCCATTGCCCTGGGTGCAGTGAAGGCACCACACAGCAGTGGCCATTCCTTGGCCTCATCCTTCCCAGAATCCTTCCTGCGCCACCCTGGGAGCCTGGAGGGCCAGGCTGGAACCCCACCACCCTGTTCCCTTTCTGTAGAGAAGAAAGGTTCGCCCAAGACCTCTCAGGGAGCAGAGGTACAACACAGCCCTGTCTCCCTGGCCTCAGGCCTAAGCACCATCAGCCTGCACCCCGTAAAGAGACCCACCTGTGTGGCCACAGTGGCATGTCACTTACTTTTCCATCCTGTGTGTCCCAAGGTCACTGTGAGGTCCACATGACACGTCTCACATGAAACCACAAGGCCTAGACCTTATGTTCATGAGAACAAACTCCTGTGGTTGCACCCACTTCCCCCCACACACACACATCAGTGGGCAGAGTGAGCCTGTCTCTTTTACAGGCATGAAACAGGCTCAGAGCAACCAGAGAGCTTTGAAATAACTATGGGCTGGTGTGTCCCAAGCAGAGCTCCAAGGGCCGGGACCTGTCACTGTGGGTGGAGATGTTCTCCACAGTTCTGGAGATGTGGGGGGAGGCCTGAGTGGAGGGGAAAACTGAGGAGATGCTATCACATGCTCACATCTGGAGCTTCCTGCTTGTGGTCTGATCTCGGCATCTCTGCTCTGACCAGGCTGAGGGCCTGAGCCAGGGGTCTGCTTCCGGTCCCCTGAAGGTTACCTCCTGAGCATCAGCTGGCCCCCACTCCTCCACTCAGGATGACAGGATCTGAAAGCCTGGGATTCAGGTGGCACTCACCTCTCTTCTGTTTCATCCTTAGAAGGTCTCGGGGAAGTTCTAGAAACCGCTTTGGAGCTCAGCACCAAGGGGAGTGGGTCTTGGGTTCTAGACCTGCCCAGTCATATGCAGTCACATTGTCCTCAGCGTGTCACCTTCTCTCCAGCGCTGACGCCTCATCCCATAAAACAGAATGGATGCCTTTCCCCACTACCACTCACAGGGGAGAACCCAATCGGAGGTGGTTATGCCGTACCCTCTACACACCAGGGCTGCTTGGGTGGTAGGGAGCAGACACAAATTGACAGACTGGGCAACAAGATGAGGTGAGTAAACGTTTCACACTCTGTGCCTGCACTAAAGCAAGAGCTCACACAGCCTGTATGGCAGGGAGATGGGTCCCCAACAACCCCACTTTCCAGAGTGCAATTGAGGTTCAGCTGAGTTAAGTCATTCTCCCTAACTTTACCACTAACGAGGGCAGAGTTGGCCAGAAAGCCGCAGGCTGACTCCAGAATCCATGATCTGCACACCCCCAAGTGTCTCGAGAATCTGGTCGGGACATCAGAGTGAAATGCAGAAGGAGGGGGAGAGCAGGGTGGAAGAAGGGAGAGGCTGGAGTGCTC
Source organism: Uropsilus gracilis (assembly GCA_004024945.1). Taxonomy (NCBI): domain Eukaryota; kingdom Metazoa; phylum Chordata; class Mammalia; order Eulipotyphla; family Talpidae; genus Uropsilus; species Uropsilus gracilis. The sequence continues at coordinate 54,722 of PVHY01006286.1, forward strand.
CTTAGCACCTGCACAACCGCCTGTACAGCGCTTGCTGCAAATCAGAAGGAGGCAGCTGCAAGTGGGTAATTAATACTCAGGATGTGAGCCTCGCTAGCTGTGCTCGCCAGGTGAATACCATATCCGAGCACACAAGGCGGTCCTGGGAGGGGTTTTGAATCTAAGAAAAGAAAAACAAGCAAAATCTAGGAGACAATGGAGCTGAACAAAAGAGGAACTGAGGATGGGGAGGAAGAAAACTCTGGGTGCAAATATGTCAGGGAAGTGCCAAAGGAGGTGGGGTGGAGGGAGCACTCTGCCTGCTGTGCCCCATATCCAGACCAGGTGGCTCATGGGTCCTCTGGGGTTCAGCAACCTCCAGTCACACCTTGAAGTGCACCTGCTGTCTTGCCTGCTGAACCTCCAGGCAGGGGCTGGGTGTTGGAGGCTGCTAGTTCTTACCCTGATACAAAAGGCATCCTTTGGCCAATGTGATGGGTGGTGCCTCCCCATTCCTCCCCATCCTCAGCCCTCTGGAAATCCAGCAGGAGGGCCCTCCCACCAATCCCTTCTAAACCGCCCCCCTCCACCCGAGTTCCAAAGCCTAGAGGTGGATGACCTGGCCCTGACACCTGGAACTCAGCCTCTCCTTCCCTCAGGGTGGGATTGTGCAAAGGTGGTACCATACCCTGAGGCAGGAGGTTAGTTCATGATCTAATTATTAATTACTCACTTGCTTATTATCTCAAGCATTGCGTCAGAACCGTGAGAATGACTTTATAGACACTTAAAGCAGTATCAGCTCCCCTTGCTCCCCAGATACACACAGATCCTGGGACAGCAGTAAATCTGCCAAAGTCACTCAATACTAGCCTAGTCAGACAACTCCTGGTGCATCCTTTCCATGATGGGAAAAGCCTCATAGGCAGCAGACTCCTCATCACCATCAGATCCCCAAGATAGGTCATATCACCATCAGAGCCCTGAGATGGGGCCTGTCATGGGTCATCTTACCCATTCTGTGTTTCTGGGTGGTACTGCAGTAGCTTTAGCTTGGCGGGTAAGGAATGGGAAGAGTGGCTAGAGACTTTGCACCTTGCCCCGATGTCCAGGAAGTCCTTTCTGCTGTCTGATTCCCATCCCTTTTGCTGCAGTTTTCCTGGAGCCCTCCTTACCTTTTTTCTTTTCCTTTTTCTTTCTTCCTTTTTTTTTTTTTTTTTTTTTTTTTTTTTTTTTTTTTTTTTTTTTTTAGGCTAGGTCTCCCTATGTTGCTAGCCTCAGCTTCCCAGGTAGCCAGGATTACAGGCGTGTGCCACCATACCCAGCTATTTTTTGAGACTAGGTTTTGCTATGTTGACCCAGGTGGGTCTCGAACCCGTGCACTCAAGCAATTCCCAGTCTCAACCTCCCGTCCCAGGCTGGGATTAAAGCTGCATGCCGCTGTGGCCGGCTAGCCTTCCTTGTCTTTTATTCCATGGGTAGAGAACACTCAGGACAGTGGGAAAACAGACTCTACCTACTTTCACTCTTGTCTTGTGGTGAAGAGTCAGCCCTACAGGGAATGCCGAAGCCAGACATTGGGGTCCTTTCCCTTGCACCCTTCTGCCCCTGGCCTGACCCCTTTATTTTCCCCATTCTGAGACTGTGGAGTCACAGTCTAAACTAAATCCCCTTGAGCTCTGGGGCTTCTGATCTGGGCTCTGTCTGGGCCTGCTGCTGCGGCGGCAGTAACACAGCTGAGGTGCAGCTGACTTAGCGTGAGGCTGAGCCGCTGAGAGGCGTGTACACCCTCACCTGGGTTGGTGAGGGGGCCTCCGGCTCTCTTCGCTTCTGCCACCTGAGGCAGGTTACCTGACTTCAGCTGTCCTGTCCGTCAGAGGAGGTGGCACCTCCAATGATCATTCACCATCACCAGCATGCTGGCTTCCAAGCCTAGTTAAGACCATCCGTTCCGTCTGCGCCCATGAACTGGATCCTGCTCAACTCTGGTCACGTTTGATCTTAAGTTCCCTTGCAGCCTTGACTTTTTTATGCTTGCTGACGTGTTGTCAAATCAAGTTTCTGTACCACTTTGTATCCCCAGAAGACTGAACCCTCCGGGGGCAGAGTGAATCTGGAATGTTCTCCATCTTCATATAGCATCACATTTAGGATTCTGTTCCTAAGACAATGAACAAACATACTTCGAGATTCTTCTGTAAGTACGTTATTTATGCAGTAGCCTGAATTTCCCCCCACAAGCTCTCTGCATAAAAAATGGACTACATGAGGTTAAATGACTCCCTTATAGTCATAAGTTGCTCCACTCTAGCACCCAGTTGGATTCATAATTCTTATTTAATAAATGTTTGTAGAATGAGGAATGAATGACTGGGTGCGTAACAAGTGGCACTGGGTCTGGTTCCTGGGCACTGACCCACTTTTCCACTGTAACACTTAACTGCTCATGACTCTTTGGTAAAGGATCTTAGTGGGGGTGTGGAGTTGGCCTTGGCAGAGCTCTGTCATCTCTGGCTGTCCAACCCATTCAAGCCCCACACCCTGGCAGTTAGCTAGTTAGCTTGCGCCCCCCCTCCCCCCCAGCAGTATGGGCTCTCAAGTTGAATGCTGGTATTCACAGGGTAGTCAGTACCTCCTGCTCCAGGCACTTCAGAAGTCTGAGAGGCGTGACTTTCCCATCTAGAGACTTCCAGGGAGGTTGTCTGGTTCACTCCAGAAACCCTTAAGGGGAAGGAGATTGCATTACCTTCTGTAGGGACCTCACCCTGAATGAGTTGCATCAAGCATCTAACCCCAAACCCAAAGCTCTTGTAACTTCCGTTTGTCAAAATATGCTTTCTGCTGATGCCCCTAAAATCAGGGCAGTTAAGGCATGGTTCTGTCCATGGAGAGGCAATGTGATGGAGCTGGTTGCTTCTGAGCTGAAGAGGACCTGGCGTTCACGGGCTCACCCTTACCTGGTGCTGTCTCACCTCACTTAACCTGTTGAAAGCTCCTTGGGCCCCGCCCCCAGTGAACTCACTTGTGTTGGGGCTCCTGTCTGCCAGCAGTGACAGCACAGAGCACTTATAACCACAGGTCTAGAGGCCATAGCCATTCCTGGCCTTGAGGTTTGACACAGATGTCTTTTTTTTTTGAGACTAGGTCTCGCTATTTGCCCATGGTGCCACAGACTCAAGCAATCCCCAGCCTCAGCTTCTCAGGTAGCTGGGATTACAGGTGCACGCCACCACGCCCAGCTATTTTTTGGGACTAGGTCTCGCTGTGTTGCCCTGAGCGGGACTCGAACTGCAATCCCTAGCCCCAGCCGCTTCACAGATGTCCATTTTGATGGTTTTAATTTCCTCTTCTGGAAATTCGGTGTGCTTCGTGGTGGTGGAAATAGGGCCAGAGGTGTGGTCATACTCCCTCCAGGTTGTCTTTTTACCCTTATTTCTTCACCCAGACCTTTCTAAATCTCTCAGGCCAGGAGGTCTGCAAGTGAAGGTTCTGCTTGGGCCCCTGACCCAACCCCCTTCACCTTCGAACAGGAATGGGATGTGGGGCAGGCCAGGATGATTCCTCATTCCTCTTTCTCTCTGTTTCCTTCCTGTTATCATTTCCTTTAAAAAAATCAGTTATTTCCATTTACAAAAACAACTTATCATCCATATAGAACATCTAGAGAAACAAAAAAAGTAGTTAACTACCGTCCTCCCCCATCCAAATCAAAGTCATCCTTCCCATTCATAGAAAGCAGCCCATACCTTTTGGTTTTATTTTTCTTGTCATTTCTTTCTGTTTTAAATTTATTTTATTTTAATTTTAATTTTTGGAGACTAGGTCTTGCTATGTTACCCAGGGTAGTCTCGAACACCATGGACTCAAGTGATCCCCAGCATCAACCTCCCAGGTAACTGGGATTACAGGCATGCACCACCACCCCTGGCTTTTTGTCATTTCTTTTCCATAGATTTAGAACTGATTTTTTAATCTTTTTATTTTGAAATAGTTCTAGAATCACAGAAAAGTTGAAAGGTTTAATACAGAGTACATATATAACAGTCAACCACTTTTTCCAGATGTTAATGTAACACACAATTATCAAGATTGAGAAATCAATCCTGGTGGAGAATTATTTCCAAAATTGCAGGCTTGATTCATGTTCTACCAGTTTTTCCACTAATGTTCTTTTTCTGCTCCAGAATCCAATCCAATATGTTAGGCTACACAAGTATACATCTAATTTTTTTTTTTTTTTTTTTTTAGAGACTAGGTCTTGCTATTTTTGCCCGTGGAACCGCAGGCTCTTGTTGCCTGGGGTACCACAGACTCAAGCAATCCCCAGCCTCAGCTTCCCAGGTAGCTGGGATTACAGGCGCACGCCACCACGCCCAGCTATATTTTTTGGAACTAGGTCTCGCTATGGGCCCCAGGAGGGACTCGAACCATGATCCCTAGCCCCTGCTGCTTCATAGGCTGAAGCTTACAGGCACAAGCCACCGTGCCTGGTCTTATACATCTAATTTTTAAAACATGTATATCCCACTGTACATGTTATTTTGTAGTGGGCTGTTTTCACCAGTACCACATAATAAACAGTTTCCCAATTAAAGTTCTTCTGTTGTCATTTTTAATGGCAGCGTAGTGCTCCATTATATGAATTTACCATCATTGCTTAGCCAATAGTTTATTCTACATTTAAACACTTCCAATTTTTCACCAGTCTACAAAGTGATGATGTGAATGCCTTGTACCTACTTCTGATACACATATCTCAGATGATTTTTCCACAAAAGAAACCCCAAAGCAGGGATACTCTGTCTAGGGGACCTATCCCTACCACTTCCCATTCCACAGCAGATCCTGTTGACCTTGTACTAAAGAGACTATTCAGTCCTCATCCTCAAAGGGGACTGTAGCCTTCAGGTGGCAGAGGAGGTGAGAAGGTGGGGGCATCAAGGGAACTCCCAGTCCTTGATGACTTTTGAGGCTTCTCCAGCTAACCAGCTGCACCTAGAGATCTTAACGCAACAGAAAGACAATGGTGCTTGCTCTGAGCCCCAGGATAATGGGAAGGGGCTGTGAGGGGTGGGGGAGGAGGTTAGAGCAGAGGCTGCTAATGCATTTTTGCCACCATCTTTGGTTTCTCCAATATCCAGTCAGACTATTAGCAGTTCCCCAAGGAAGGCCTCGCTCCTAACGTCATCCCCCATTTCCTATAAATGGGAAGTGGCTAGGGAGTAGGATGTGTGTGTATCTAGTGGGGGGAGGGGAAGGAGAGGAAGGGGAAGAGACATGGTGATTTTCCTATAGCTCACTTCGTGGGGAGCTGGGACCCAGAGAAGCTAGTACTTGCCTGGTCCAGCATCACGAGGAGGAGTATGGGTGTAAAAACTTTCTCTAAGGCTCTGAAGTCACTGACCAGGCTGGATGATAACTGCTACCTCTTCCTGTTCCTGGAACACAGAGACAGTGTGTGTGTGTGTGTGTGTGTGTGTGTGTGTGTGTACACGCACATACTAAGGAATTGCCTCAGTTTCTTTATCTGAAAATGAGACCATCCCTTGAGTTGTCAGAAAGATCAACAGGAAAACATTTAGACTGGTGCCTGGCACAGTCTGTAACATATAACTATTTTTATTGTCATTATCACAAATATAAGAGGTCATATCAGCAGAAAAAGGGAGGCAGGCATTTGGACAGCAGAGCATCTGGAGCATGTGCCCACCTGGTTGGTGGTGTACCCAATTGGTCACCTGCATGGGCATGTGATGTGGTACTTACTCCAGAGGCCAAGGTCCTGGGTGGGGTCCAGGCTTGCACATGTGCTGTCTGCTCACTCCTGAGCACCCTCCCTGTGCACTTCCCTTGTCTCCAGGCACAAGGTATACAGAACCAGCCAAAAATCAGGGGTGGGGGTGGGTGGGGAGGGGAGAGCTCCTACTCTTCAAGGTGGAACAACTCCCTCCTGCTCTGTGCTCTTCCCGTTCCCCTAGCCTGGAAAATACCACGGGTTATTCTCCCCTGGCTCTGTAAATTTCCAGCTGACCTGGAATTCCCTTTGACTCCTGCCCTCTTCTCTGGGGTACAGGGGACACAGACTCAGGAACCCAGGACTCCATAAGGTCTCTGCTAATCACAGACATGTGCGCAGAGGCTGGGGAAATTATTAGGCTCCAGCAGGGTGACCTGCTCCAGGGAAACAGTGCTGTGACAGTTTCCAAGTGAAACTTGTTTGCTCAGAAGGCAGATTCTTGGTTTTCCTCTTCTCTGCTCTCTCCTGCACCCACCCTTTTCCTCAGGACCTTCGGGCGCCTTCATTTCCTTCTCCCTTTTCTGTTCTCTTTTCTTCCCTGCTCCCCAACTTGGCAGTTGATCTTCTGACCAGCCCCTCTTGTACAGAGGCCTAGAGTGCAGGGTCTTGGTCCTCCTCAGGCCTGGTTGGTGGCAGGGGCCCCACAACCGGGTCTCCCTTTTCCAAGGCTGCTTCCTGGGTCTTGGCATTCAAGTCAACAAATCACCTGGTAGGAATTCTCTCCAAGCTCACACAACTCCAAGGAGGGGAAAAGACTTGAGGTTGAGGGCCCCCAGCCCAAGGCCAGCCTGCCTCCATGTCTCTGCCTCCCACCTGCATTATCCATTCTTGTCAAGGGCTTTCTGGAAACCTCGTTGGAACCTTGCTCAACAGCTGACAAAGGGCACATTTACTGGCAATGTATCATCCCTTCTGTCCCACACACACCCTCACCGAGGAAAAAAATACTGGAATTTGGCTTTTAACTTCAGGAGGAGGGGCTGAGTTGGCTATAGGGAAAATGGCAAACAGAAGATTCGGGGAACGTGCCATGGCCTTTCAGAGGTCCGGGTGGGGTGTGGCGCTACGGGGACGGGAGCGGGGAGAGGGGCAGAACAGCCCGCGGTCACGGTCGCCCACTGGCTCCGGGGCGGGGAGGTGCCCCGCGGAGCCCGGGCGCTTCTACCTAAGTGTTTCGGTGGCCAGCGGAGAGGGGGCGGCTCATGGCCCGAGGTAATGACAGGGCCGGCCAGGAGCCACGCGGGGGCCAAGCCGGCTCCGAGACCTCCGGCTTCCCTCCCCCGGGGACCGGCCCCACCCCGGCAGACCCCCTCCCAGTACCCCCACCTCCGTCCCGCCTCGCCCCGCCCCTCCTGGCCGCCCTAGCGCGCATGCTCTCTCCCCCAGCCGAGCAACCTGGAGATTTAAAAGCCGCCGGCTGGCGCGCGTGGGGTGCGGGGGGACGAACCCGCACGCGCCGGCCCGGGGTGACAGCCGCTCACCTCGGCCAGGTAAGCGCGCACCCCCTCTCCTCCCGGGGAGCGGGCTGGGAGCGGGAAAGGGAGGGGCGCCGCTCGGCGGGGTTCGGCGGTGTCGCGTGTTGGCGCCCGCGGGACGGGGCCGCGCCGTGGCGGCCAGAGCCCCGGGGGAGCTGGCGGGGCGGCGAGCGCCCCGGGGCGCCCTCTCTGCGAGCTCCGCGGCTGGCGGGCGGCGGAGTGCCGGCGCCCGCCGGGGTCCCTGCGAGCTGAGCTTTCTTCCGCGGGGGGGCGGGCTGGGCTCGAGGCGCCCGGGTCCCGGGCTGTCCCAGGCCGGCGGCGGGTGGGCGGGGAGCGGGCCGCCGGCGGCGGAGCAGCCGATCGCTCCGGGTGCAGCCTCCTGCGGCAGAGTTTTCTTTGGAAAGTTGCATTTATTTTCTTCCCTTGTCTGGGCTTCACCGGAAAGGAGCAGGATGAGTCACCCCGGCGCGCACTTGGGAGCCGGGAAAGGGGCTGGCGGCCGAGACGCCCGGGGGTCCTCAGGCTGGGGCCAGATTGCTCGGGAAGGGCAGCAGTGGGGGAAGGGGGGGTCGTGGGGGGAGGAGAGGTTGCTGAAGGAGGGAAAGATGACTTACCCTTTTGGGACTTCACGCTTAGGGCGAAACTCTGGCTGCCAACGGCGGACCGAGTGCGAATGTGTGTGCACTCTGAGTGTGTCTGCCTGAGCTCCAAAGTCCCCTTCTCGCCTCGGTAACCCCTCAGGGCAGGAGGAAAAAGAGAGGCCGAGTTTGCCCCTGGCCTCCCAGGGCTCAGGTGAGACCCGTGAGTGTTGGCTGAGAGGCGCAAACAGGTGTGAGGAGGTAGTACCTGGGTATCCTGTACCGCCCGCGTGGGACCTGCTGAGGAAGCTCCAGGGACCTGCAGGGCCAGTCCTGTTCACCCTCAGGCACCACAACCTAGTGCTCCCTCCCTTGACCTGTGAATCAGCTTGCATCTTCCTGACAGGCACTGCTGACCTGCTCAGCTTTCCCCCTCTACTGTTGCTTCCTCTTTTGCTAGGAACCAGAGTTGGGGCAGGGAAGGGTTTGTCCTGGTGGTACCTGATGAGGATTTGCCCTTCAGCCGTTACACTGACCCAGTCCCAGTGGAAAGGGGCCTGTAGTTCAACTGCTGTATATCTGTCCTGGAGTCTGCGCAGGTGGGCCAGCACCCTTGTTTGGCTGCAGGGAATATGGCTGCCTCTGCATGCAGGTGGGAGCAGGCCTCCTACAGAGCTGGACTGCCTGCTCTGGACGCACCTGCCCAAGGCCTGTGGGAGTTGGGAGAAGAGGGCCCAGAGGTACAGGCAGGATGACAACTGAGGAATAGAGGCTCTCCCAGGGAGAGAGTTGGGATGTGACTTGAGGTCACAGCCCCTTCCACTCGATGGAGCCCATCCCCTCATTCCTCCCTTATCTCCTCCCCTGGCCTGTCCTGGAGCCAGGGCTCTGTTCTAAAAGTGCTCGGAAAATGGAGCTTGAGTCAGCAGGGTGAGTCTGAAGACAAAAATACAGCTGTAGACTTAAAGGCCCCAATTTGGTGGGGTGGAGTATGTGTGTGGGGGGGAAGTTTTCCCATGTGCTCATGCCGTGTCTGGTGAAGGCCGCCTACCCACCTACACTCCCCAAGTTGCCCTGGAGGTGGAGGAAGAGGAAGAGGAGCAGGGGCTGGAGAGGGGTCCTGGTGGCCCCCATGATCTTTCTAAGCACTGGGTGGTGGAGGTGTGGGCAGAGCACTGGAGGGGAGGGGCAGAGGCAGCTCTGGCCTGAGGACTCTGAATGCGCTATCAGCTGGACTTGATCGGGGCCGGGTAATACAACACTGTGGATAAAAACCCAGCCGGTCAGAGAGGCAGGGTTTCTGTCGTGGCTGCTCCACTAGCTGCTCCACTAGCGGTAGGATGTTGGGCAAGTCGCTTGATCTTCTTTAGCCTCAGTTTTGCTTGTTGCAAATGGGGATGATGAGAATGATAGTGCCTACTCTATAACTTTGTTATTTATTAATAAATATAGCAACTATTTATATAATTCACATATACGTAATAAGAATTGTTTTTATTAAATCATGTGTACAGCACTAGACTGTGCCTGATACATAGTGAGTGCTCAAAAACTGTTACCTAGCATTGACTGTATCTTCTGGACCTGTGACCTGTGACCCAGAGAACAGCAGCACCCAGTCTGGATGTGATGCTTGAGTTCTGCTCTAAAAAAACAAAACAAACAAACAAACAACTTTGCTATCAACCTTGTTTCTTTGGGAGCAAGGTCTCCTGCTGTTCAGGAGTCGAAGAAGAGCTGGGGCTTGAGTCCCATTCCTTCTTGGCAAACGTCACCCCACCTGTGTGCTTTGACCATCCCTGTAGGGTTTGGGGCCGTACCTACCTCTCAACGTGGACAGGGTTAGCTTGTGTGACGCTCAGCAGTGCTGCTGTGTGCAAAGGGCTTGGTGGTATCAGCTGCTGGGCTCGGTGACAGTGGAGGTGAGCACTGTGGCTTACACTTAGAAACCAGAGTTTCTTGGCCAGGGGAGCAGGTCATCTATAACAGTGTGAACTGTCAGTGACACATTAGCAGTTGAACTTGTGGTTCAGTGCGAAGAACTGGGTCTCCTTCCTGCCATACTGTGTGTGATTTCTCTTTTTAGTCAGTCTAAAACCCCCTGCCCTCCCCTCCCTCTCGAGCTGAGTGACAGAGGTGATTATACCTCCTGAAAGATTAAGCATCAGGGTCTCCTGTGCAGAAAGGCTATTGTTATTTTTAGGGAAGCCACATGAAAAGAAGCGAGAGTTCTCTGAATCTGGGGTCCTGCCCTGAGCTCCCTCCTTACCCTTGGAATCCCTTACACTGATTTCTGGCCTCCGGAAGAAAACCCCAGCCTGCCTTTCTTTGAACAGTCAGTGGCCCTGTTTGTGGACAGTGAGGGTAGAAGCTGGACCAGTTGGTACCAGGCCCAGTGCCTCGAACGCTGAAGCCACTTGACTCCCAGCAGTCGAGCTGGAGTGTGGAGCTTTGTCCAGTGTATTAAGTGTTCCTGCTTGGGGGTGGGGACTGGTGACAGAGCTGTCACAGGATGGTCTTGATATCTGGCCAGAGCTTCCTATTTGAGTCCTCTTTTTCTACCACAGTCTGTGTTTCCTCCCCCCTGGAAAGACCACAGTTTGTCACAGACCTTGGATGATTGTGGGGCTTCTTTGCTTCTGATGTTGGAGATGGGCCTAGCTTACCTTTTGGCCTTAGTTACTGTGTCTGTAAAATGGAGATACTATTTACTTTGCAAGGTTACAGGAGGGTTAAGTGAGATAGGTGTGTTTAGCAAATTGCCTACACAGACCATTGCTCAATACGTATTTGTTTCCTTCCTTGTGAATTCTGCAGATCACTGTCCTTGGGATACTGGGGATTGGCGCCCAGCCCATAGCCCCACAGCTCACAGTCTCCAGTCACCAGATTTAGTCAGGCCCTCTTTCCCTAGTGTTCACTGCCACACCTGCACCCCACTTATCTCTAGCATACTTTGCGCTGACAAACAGTGTTCAGAGTGGGAGCACTTGCCCCCACTTTGCCCCCAACCTAAAGTCCCACTTCTGGCACTGGAGACCTTGTGGTGGCCCAACCTGAGTCCCGGTCATGCTGGTCAAGGCACCGGTCACACACCTGAATCCTGAATTGGATTTGGTGAGGGCTCTTGCTGAGCGTCCACTTCTCTAAGGTTTGCTTTCCAGGAACTGAAGGGTGAGGAGTATGTATGGGTGTGGGGAGGGACTATGAGCCAGAGGCGGGGGACCAGGAGCTGCAGTCATGATGTTGGGCAAGCTTTGGGAGGACAGCTGGGGTTTGAGGAGCACAGCTTTGCAAAGGAGCTGTTTAGGGGGGAAGGGAGCAATGTTGGGGACTGGAGGTAACTGGAGCACGAGACTACTATGGAAGCAAAAACAATCCCAGTGCAAACAAGTTCCCCATCTTGGGCTCAGATATTTGATTAAAACCAATCCCAGGATTTTGGGTCTTCCTTCTACCAGACTTCATTTGGGGTGAGCACAGAGGAGGTGGGACAGAAGAAGTGGATGCCTGTGGAAACCCCAGCTCCAGTGGCTGTGTTTGGCAGACATTTACCCTTTTCTGCACCTACCCGCTCATCTTTCAAAACTAAGCAACATGGCCACCTCCTCTGGGAAGCCCTGGACATGCTTCACCCCTTGGGTCCCTACTCCAGGGATGTGTGTCTCCGCACATGTAATGCTCATGGCCATCTGATTGTGTTTTATCCCTTTTGCTGAAGGGGCTTCAGTCACTAGTTTCTGTCTCCACAGCCCAGCAATATAGGTGCATATAATTGGGATTCAGTGAATGCTGGTTGGCTGGGTTTTAGTGTTCTTTAACATTCCACTGGGGGAGGTTAGGTTGCATGCACTGAGGCACGCTTCCTCCAAGGACGACAGGTGAGGACTTTTGAAGAGTCTCTTGGAACCCTCTCACCTTGCTCACCCGAGTGCAAGTGCAGTTTTGGAGGAAGCATTTCTGCAGGACTATCTGACCGAGGGCTCTCTCCTGATAGATATGCTGGTCACAGACCCAAGCACTGAAAAAGTCTTGGAGACCGTAGAATTTGAGGTTCTGAGGGGCAGGATGTGGGATTTGGGACATCACCCGGCTTGGCTCCTAACACAGGGCTCTGCTCCTCTGCCTCTACCCTGGTCCTCCTGACCTTTTCCCTGGCTCACTCATCTCCTGAGAGACCTGGCTGCAGGGAAGGGACAAGGATTGCCTGGACATGGATGGGGAAGTTGAAGTTCACTAGCAAGGAAGAGATCGGATTTCATTTAGCAGAGACTGCAGAAAGACAAGGGAGGAGGGGAAGGGAATTTCCCTGTGACCTGGAGATTGTGTCTCCTCCCACACTCCTCTTCCCATGTCCTGGACCAAGCACTTTCCTGGTACTGCACTCTTACCTTGAAGGGAAGCACTTATTGTGGCCAAGTAGAGAAAGAATTGAGTTACTAATTTCTTCCAGGAAATGTCTGACTCTGGAGGGAGTGGGATAGAAGGCATTTCTGTCCCCAGGTGTCTCAGGGTACTTGGCTCAGTTTCAGGTGGCAGCTGCCCCAGAGACAGTTGGTATTTGGCAATGTGGGAGGGTGAAGACCGGGAGGGGAGGTGTGGCTGTGGAGCCCCTGTCATTGTCTCATTGGTGGAGGACTGTGAGAATGCCACCCCCAACCCAGCCATGTCACCTGAGCGGTGAGCACCCAGTGGGCACCTGTCGGCCCTGAGCACCTTAACCTGGGGTCAGGAGATGGCTTGAGTTCCCACAGCTGAGGTGGTGAGACTCAGCTAGCACTGGGCTGCATTCTCATCTTTCACTGGAAACCGAGTCCCAGAGCCACGGGGTGGCCCGTGCAGGGTGAGAAGCTAGAGAGTTGCTGAAACTGAGCTCACACTTTTCTGGCATGCAGTCCAGAGCACTTTCCAGAATTTCTGAATGGTTTGAATTTTTCATTCAACGTTTTTTATCTGTGCAGCTTTGGGCATGTTAATGAATGTCTCTGAGGCTGGCTTTTCTTCCTTTGAGAAATAGCCATTTAACCTCCCACTTCGTGGGCTTGAACTTTGTGAGTTTGTGCCCACGGCATGAACTAGAAGGTTGGCCAAGTACTGGGCACACGCCAGATGCTCGGACAGGCAGAGTGAGGGGGTCAGCCAGAGTGAGGGTGTCTCTGCGGATGGGGCTACCCTGCCTCCAGACTAGGGATGTTTGTCCCTCTCTGCCCCTTGTCACTTTGCAGCCCTGACACTGGCAGGTCTGTTGCGGTGACCTCTCCTCACCTGTTGGGGCCAGCACCTGGGGCTGGAGCTGCATTTGCATTCTTGGCATTCCTCTTGCTTTGGGGGGCTGACTGATCACTGGAGCCCATGCTGGAGGCCTGTGGGCGAGAGGGGAATGGCAGCAGAGGACAAAGTCAGGAAGGCCTGCTTGGTCTGTCACCTCTGTTGCTCCTGGGGGTCCTGGAGTGAGTTCTGATCTCCCCTCCTCTCTCCCGTCAAGTGACAGGCCTTCTGGGGCTCATCTGACCCTCCCCTTGGCTGGGACAGCCTAACAAGGGTCATCTATCTGACTCCAGCTTCCCTACTGTGGAAGCCCAGATAACTGAAGACAGGACCGCAGGGATGTCTGCATACTTCCTCTCAAACTCACTGCTTGTCTGTGAAGTTGGCTTTCAAGTAATCTGTGCCCTTGCCTGACAAGTGGACTCAACCTACCTCCCCTGGCGGTGAAGATGGAAATACGTGCAAGAGTGGCTGGCAAGCAGTGACCCGTGATGTTAGTTCTATTATTACTTGCATATGAGGAAACTGAGGCTGGGGAGGTCAGCAAACAAGGTCACACAGTAACAGCAAGGAGTACATTTGGCACCCCAGTCCAGCTCAGGCTGACTGCCAGCCCAGGTCACCCTGTAGAACCCTCTGGGGCTCAGGGATGTCCAGACTCAGAGGCCTGTGGCCACTGAGGGGTAGGTAGAAGAAGGCATTTGGTCAAGGGGCCCCCAGAGATTGTGGGCCACAGCTCTTTTCTGAAAGGAGGTCAGGTTGGAAGGTCCAGGGGCCTGGAGTCAGGTGTTCTGTGGTGGGGAGGCCGCCTCAGGTATGCTGGCCAAGGTGAGGATCAGGCCAGCCCCAGAGACTATGTCACTGGATTGGAGCGGGAAGGGGAGGGGAGAGCAGAGCCCATCAAGGACTACCCCACTGCCCGTGGCCCTCCCCCTCCCCCAGTGCTAGGCGTTTGTTTCCATTCAGAAGTTGGGCTGGGGCTCTCAGACAGGGCAACAAAAGCCACTCTCCTCCAGGCCACTGCCACCTGTTGGGTTTTCACACATTGGGGACCAGTGGGGGGAGGGAGCTGTTGCCCTTTTCCCAGTGTCTGTGGTGTGCCCCCTCGGCACCCCCAGGGCCTGGGATTCTCTTTGCTGCCCAATGTGACAGGGCTCAGGAGCCGGAGGGGGTGGGGGGCCCAGCAGCTGGAAGGGGAATTGAGTGGGAAGGGGCTGGGGCCAGCAGAGGGGGAGAGTTTGATGGATTACTCTGCGGGCTGAGAGGTTTCTCCCTAATCCCCCTTTGTGTCCCGGCCTGCAGCCCCTCACTCTCCCTGACAAGCTGCTGAGCAGAAGGCTTCCAGTCTGCGGGGAGAAAAGGCGGCCCAGCAGGGTGAACTCTAAATCCCTGACTGCTGGGCCTGAGAGGCAGGAGCTGGGGTTCATGTCTGGGTGGGGTCTTGCTCTTGGGGGTTTCCTGGAGGCTGTATTGTGAGTGGTGTTCTCAGGTGTCCTGGGGAGTCCTGTCAGGGCTGGGCCTCAACCATTTGTGTAAAGCACGGTGGCCTCTTCATGGCGGCCTCTTCATGGCGTGGGAGAGGGCAAAGCGGAGCTTTCCTTAGGGGTAGGTGAGCCCAGAGAATCAAAACCTGGTCTGTCTGGAAAGCTAAGCAGGCTGGTGCCAGGTGCTCTTCCTAGCAGCCCAGGTAGGCTTCCCTGATGCTGGGCCCCAGTCACGAGGAGCCACCACTTCACAGAGGTGTTCATTTGCAGGTCTCTGACTGACCAGGGCAGTCTCTTTCCGGGATGCTCAAGGTTCCTGTGGAATTGCTGTGAATCCAGCGCTCACTTGGGGAGGACAGTGTGGGAGGTTTACCTGGGTAGGGCCAAGGACACTGGTCCCTAGGACTGAGGCATGGTGGTGGGTAGCTGGTTGCTGGGCTGGTGAACCCCAGACCTTGTCTCTACCTAAAAGACCCGGAAGAGCTCAACTTGGAATGAGATTCTGGGGTCCAGCCCACTTGGAGAAAGGGGGGGGTCCCTTCCCCCATAGTGTTGTAGCCACTCCTGTGTGTTGTTCCCACTAAAAGCCCTGGCCTAGGGCTGCTACCCTCCAATGGGGTGTATGTTGGGGTTTGGCCTGGAGTGACCTACCCCCTTTCTGCAACTGAGTCATTATTCCTCGTGGTGAGCCTGCCGGTCAGTCCTCAGCTTCCTTCTCGGAGTGGGGCGGGTGGGCGGGAGGGGCCGCCGGGTGGCTGTGAAGAGGAGAAGAGCCTGTGAGAAAGCAGCAGCCTTTGTGAGTGTGGAGGGGAGACAGCGGGTCGCTCTGCCGGCTGGGTCAGGGTGGGGGCTGTGGCGTTTGATGTGCCTGGGCGGGGTGTGGGGATGCAGGCCACATAAAGAGGCCATAGAATTGCTGCCTGACACTGGCCCAGGCGGCTGCCCCCAACCCTGGCTCCTTCCAGCCTCTGTCTGCCAGGCAAGGGAATCTGCCCCCCCACCCCCCAGCTCCACCTCAGCTACGGGGTGGCAGGAGTCCCTTTGAAAGCCCTCAAAGGCCCCTTTATCCATCTCTCTGACCCTCCCTTCCCAGAGGGAGCTACAGGAGTGGGCTTGGTGGCCTTTCCTCTGCCTCCTCCACTCTGTCTTTTGAATTTTGGAGAAAGTTAAGGCCAAGTTTGTTTCTGTTACTCAGTTTCATTTCCCCATACCCGCTCCCTGCCTGAGACCTACCCTGGAGTGGGCAGGGGGCCAGGGGTGGGCACTGTGGCTTGAGGGTGTCAGCCGCTTGCCACCTTCCATCCCTCAGGAGTTCCCTCCTTCCGGGGTCTGCTGGATTTTCTGGCAGGTACACTTAGGTCTTTCTGTCTCTTGTCCACCTATCACACTCGCTGTGCTCACCCCTTTCTCAGGGGCAGCTGCTCAGGGAGTGTCACGTGGGGAGCCAGTATCTGGAGCGGACAGGTAGATAGAGTCCAGGATCTCTTGTCCTCTCTGGACTGGGGCTTTGTTTCCCCCGAGGAGGAGAGGGCCTGAGTCTGAGCTCCAGGAGGTTCCGGAGGCCCTGGGTTTCCTCCAGCTTTCACTGGTCCTGCCTCCAGAGACCAGAGAGGAGGGCCGATAGCCCCCTAGAGGGACCTGTCCTTCTAGGAGGCAGCCTTTCCCTTCCCCTTTCTGTACCTCTGCTTCCCTCTTCCTGCCACCTTCCCACCAGGTGAACACTCAGAGGCTGACTCTGGTTGATTTTCTGTTTGCCAGACTGAGAGAGTGCTCCAGGAGCAGTGCAGAGGAGCATTGGAGTCAGACGCTCTCTGGGACTGCAGGGGAGAAGGAGAAGGAGACCCTTTCTCTGCATGCATCCCAGGGAGGCCAGGGAGGCCAGGGTGCTCCCCAAACTGGGAGGCTCAGCAGGGCTCTGTCACTCTCAGGTTTTGGCAAGCTGTGTGGTGGGGGCTCAGATAGGAGTGATAGCTGAGCTACTTCTTGCTGCCTCACCTTTCTGAGCCTGGGCACCTCACTGGGCCTGGGCCTCTCTCTGTGGGGGTGTGGGGGGTGCTGGTAGCTGGAGTTTGTGCTGGAAGGTCCATGGCTGTCTCCTCCACTCTTGGAACCTGTGATGAGGAGAAGGTGGGGGAGCAAGTCGTAAGGAGACACTCTTCCTTCCGGCTTGGCCTCCTCAGGCAATTTTGGGCTGGAAGAATAATGTTTGTGGGTGGCAAGAGTGCCCTGCATCCCTGGGCACAGGCAAAATCAAAAGAGAGTGAACGGGCCCAGCAACCTAAGAACAGAAGGGTGCAGAGCTGGGCTGGAGCCGGCCAGCTTCCTACCTTCTCTTGGCAGCGAATTATCCCCCTTCCCAGCCTCCGGCTACTTGATGAAGGCTGGGGTGGGGGCAGCACTGAGTAGAAAGGCCGCTAATTAGCTCTCCCATTGCAGAAGGGTGAAGGGGAACTCCTTTCTACTCCCTTTTTTGTTTTTCTCTCTTGTGGGCTGAGGGGTCTTCTCATTTCTGGGAGTGAGGAGCTGGATTAAGGGAGGAAGGGAGGCAGGTGGGGTGATTCATGGTGACTGGAGAACTACAGTTCCTTTTAAAGTGGGAAGAGCCAGGGCTTGGGAGTGGGGGCAGGTGTGGGTGAGGCTGTCTGTTTGCTCAGGGAGGACCTGGTCCCTTAAAAATCCAGAGCAGGTGAGTTTCCGAGGCCCTCCCAGACTGAAGGTGGGAAGCCGAGCAGGCTGGAAGCTTTTTGATTGAGAACCCCCCTCTGCAGGCTGGCTAGCACAACTCCTTAGTCTATGTGACCCCTGCTTTCCTTCTGTGATGCAGTGGCAATGTGGCTACTGGGGAGGAGTCAGCACAGAGCTGAACACACAGCTGCCCAGCTAAGCAGTGTGGGCTCTTGTTTTACACTCTTCTCCTTAACACCCTCGTAAGAGTCCATGCCCCTTTGGAAAATGTCTGACCTGAGTCTCAGCAGAAAGTGGGGAGGAGCCTGCTGGTGACCCAGTTTTTCTGCAGTCCCTTCCTGGGGCACAGTGTGAAGCCCTAGACGGCATTTCGGGTGGACAGATCCTATCCGGGATGCTCGCTGTCTGGCTTCTCTGTGGCACAGCTCACAGCACTGACGGCATGCTGGGTAACATACCAAGCCCTGGAGAGAAACGACATCACCATGCCCAGTGATGAGATACCGAGTGTGGACTTGTCAATGAGGAAGGCTCTCAGGTGGGGAGGAGACTGACGCCAGGTCCTGGGCCTGTGGACCTCCCCTGGGGGCTGGCTGCTTGGGGGGGTAAAAGCAAGTGGGACAGGGGAAGGCACTCCAACCACGAGAAGCTCTGTCCCCAGCCTGCTTCTTTGGGGTAGATGGCAGTGGGGGAAGTCTCACCTTTTCTCCCCAAAGTGCTCCTGTGGCACACCTTCTTCCTGCTTACCTGCTTTCCCCTGTTTGTGGTCACCCCTGGATAGCAGACTGTAGCAGGTGCAGTTGTCAGGAAGCTAGACCTGGATGCCACCTGCCTGGGCATGGGGGTCCAGAGCTGTGCTTCCCCCACCCAACCCCCCCATTCCCTGTGCGGTCTCTACACACCGGACTAGCAGGAAGGACTGTGGGGACAGCTCTGCTGGGAACACAGCCCTCTGAACAACTGCCAGGGAAGGGGAGCCAGGGGGCCTCCTGCCAGCCCCGGGGGGTGGTGGTCACTGGCGCCATCTCTGTAGCTGCCAGGTGCTGTGGTTTCCTGCTCCTGAGACTGGGACTTGGTGAGCCCCACATGCCTGGACAGTGGGTGGGCCCCAGGTGGGACTGCTTCTCCCTTGAGCCTTGCCACAGGGAGAAACTCAAGGGAGAGGTTTCTAGGCACAAGTTGTAGGGGAAGTGCTCTCCGTGGTTTCAATGACAGGTTAAAACCCAGCCCAGCAAGCCGCAGCCTCTCCTTGCCCCTTGTCCTCCTGTTTGGGGGTGGGAGTCTCAGTGCTGAGTGGCCCAGGGCCAGGCGTGCAGAATAGGAAGTGTTACTCTTAACAAAGGGGAATTGAATAGCTCCGTGTTGGGAAGTGGAGAGAGAAAAGCAAACAGACCAGGCTGGAAAGAGGGTCTCCTGGGGCTTCTTGATAAGAGGACCTGGGGACTGAGGACTCCTTCCGTGATTCCCACCCCCACCCCACCCCCCACAAGAGCAATTGCAGGGATATTCTCAAAACAGAATAACCAAAATCAGTTTGGATCCGGAATATTTACCTTATGAATTATGCCAACCCTGGGCTGATAGTCACATGCATTTCCTGATTGGGCAGAGCGGGTGGCACCTTGGAGGCAGGGCCGTAGGGGCCAGCCTGGGAGTGAACAGGATCCAGGGAATTCAGAGCAAATCCTGGAGACCGTCCCAGGCTTGAACACTGGTTGTCCCCACCCTTTTAGGAGCTGAGTGCTATGTCCCCACCGAGGCGCCCCGTGGCAGCCGCCGTCAGCGTGGGCTGAGCAGCCGACCTGCACGGAGGGTGGGCGGAAATGGGCTCCTGGCTGAGGCCCAGGCAGACGGTGGCAGCAGGAAGGCGAGGTCCAGGCGTCAGGACCGGCATCGGGACGAAGTGGTTCTGGAGTTCCTGAACAGGCCAAGCCCTCCCCTCCTGGCCCGCCATGGTCCAGAGGCTGTGGGGCAGCCACCTGCTACGGCATCGGAAAGTCCAGCTCCTGCTGGTCAACCTGCTGACCTTCGGCCTGGAGGTGTGCCTGGCCGCAGGCATCACCTACGTGCCACCCCTGCTGCTGGAAGTGGGGGTGGAGGAGAAGTTCATGACCATGGTGCTGGGTGAGTCACCGCATCCTCCTTCTTCCTGCTCCAAATACACGCCGCCCGGGAAGCAGACACCTGCCTGGTCCGAGAGCCATGGGAGGGCGAGGTGCTACCTGCGCTCCTGGGCCTGGCGGGCCAGCACTGCCAGGCTCAGGTGACCCTGACCGAGGGCCCAGGAGCCAGGGAAGACCCAGGTACATTCCCTGGTCACCCCTGTACCCCCAGCACCCATACAGTGCCTGGCCCATGGGGGTTCACTGAAGAAACCGTTCTTTGGCCATCCTTCTCTTGGGTCATCTCGCGATGGTCCCCTGAGGGTCTCCCTTTGCAGAGAAGGAAATGCTCTTGTAAGAAGTCAGGTAACTTAGCAATGGCCACAGCCAGGGCCTTCTTACCCTGGGTTGGGCTGGGCTCCTGCCTGCGGGTGTCTCTACAGAAGCCACAGAAGGCAAGTGCCTCCCAGGAGAAGGGACCCTGTTTGTGGGCTTGGGGTAGAGTGCTCACGAAACCCTCCTGTGCATAAGTGCCTCTCACCCATTGCTTCTGCCTCAGTTTCCCCATCTTACAACTGGGCATTGGTGGGCCTACTCTGAGGAGGATGTGAGCCTCATGGAGCACTCAGCTGGTGCCTCGGACAGAGCTGGCCTTCCTGCGCTCTCACAGCCATGTCTGCCCTTCTCATGGAGAAGGCGCTCGCCCCTGGCCCTGTGGGCCCAGCCTCTGGCTCATCCTACTCGCCCTTTTTGCAGGCATCGGTCCAGTGCTGGGCCTGGTCTCGGTTCCACTCCTGGGCTCAGCCAGCGACCACTGGCGTGGGCGCTATGGGCGCCGGCGGCCCTTCATCTGGGCCCTGTCCCTGGGCGTGCTGCTGAGCCTCTTCCTCATCCCGAGGGCCGGCTGGCTGGCAGGGCTGCTGTGTTCGGAGACCAGGCCCTTGGAGCTGGCGCTGCTGATCCTGGGCATAGGGCTGCTGGACTTCTGCGGCCAGGTGTGCTTCACGCCGCTGGAAGCCCTGCTCTCTGATCTCTTCCGGGATCCTGACCACTGTCGCCAGGCCTTCTCTGTCTATGCCTTCATGATCAGCCTCGGGGGCTGCCTGGGCTACCTCCTGCCCGCCATTGACTGGGATGCCAGTGCCCTGGCCCCCTACCTGGGCACCCAGGAGGAGTGCCTCTTCGGCCTGCTCACATTCATCTTCCTCACTTGCATGGCAGCCACGCTGTTTGTCTCTGAGGAGGCGGCGCTGGGCCCGGCCGAGCCGGTGGAGGGGCTGCCTGGCCCCTCCTTGCTGCCCCACTGCTGCCCCTGCCGCGCCCGCCCGGCTTTCCGGAACTTGGGCGCCCTGCTCCCCCGGCTGCACCAGCTCTGCTGCCGCATGCCAAGGACCCTGCGCAGGCTCTTTGTGGCCGAACTGTGCAGCTGGATGGCGTTCATGACCTTCACACTGTTCTACACGGACTTCGTGGGCGAGGGGCTCTACCAAGGTGTGCCCAGGGCTGAGCCTGGCACCGAGGCCCGGAGACACTATGATGAAGGTAAGGCCGGTTGCGCAGGCAGGCCTGGTGGGGGCTGCCTGCCC